>JAKCPI010030923.1:0-13649 GCA_023213315.1 Euborellia annulipes
GAGTCATTCTTTCCACGTCAAATCGATATACTTTTTAACCTCACCATCTCAGATTTGTATGAAATTTGGGTCATAGGTAGAGTCAATAGAGACTAAGAAAAAGCCCCAATTTCAACTTAATATCTCAACTCGTTTAAAAGATATGGTGTGTTAAAGTTGTCAAAAATGGCAAACAATCAACCAAACCACCACATCTATTTAAATTGCTCTAAAAAATCTCTTAGAGATGAGATAGAGAGATGAATGAGGTGTCATTTTACAGCTTTTCAGACACCCTTTCCAATGATATACAACACACCTGGGGTGGTAATAAAGAAAATAATTTTTAAATTTCAAAATCAAAAATTTAAATTAATTTTTTTCAAAAAGTACCCCTTCAAAAATTTTGAAAAAATTCTAAAATGGTCCCTTGCTTAAAGTTTAAAAGATAATATAAGCCTCATCGAGGGATCATGATGGGATCATAGAAAAATTAATTAAAACAACCCTTGCGTTAGTTTTTTGTCATAATTGGGAAACATTACACAGGCTAACAGTGATTTTGGTACCGGGGATATTTTGAGCTGATCTCTGAGTATATGCGTCGTCCTTTTTCCAAAAATGCCGTCAGTTTTGCTCAAATATCTCTAGTTTTAGAGATATAGAGAATATAACGTTTTAATTGAAATTCTGCTCTAAAGCGGCTCTTATTTTGAGTTTTCTAGATTTTTTATGGTGTTTTCTTTTAAAAATATACAGGTAGCTAAGATACATAGAAAATCTAGAGATTCTGCCCAATCAGAAGTGATTTAGTGGTGGTGCAAAACACGGCTAAAAGTTGAAAAAAATTCAATTTTTCCAGCCATCATTCATTCGAGCAAATCGGTTAATTATTAGCGAAATTATAAACAAAATAGTTAATCTACAAGTCAAAAATAAGAAAATTTTATGATTAAGATGTTGTTTTGCTTAGAAAGAATTCTTGGGTGTAGTGATAGCGCTGAAATAACAAGTTTATAATTTCTTTAATAATTAACCGATTTGCACAAATGAATGATTTCTAGAAAGCTAAATAGTTACAGAATATCGTACACAATTGTTTTTTGCATTCAGGGATGTTTTAGGGTTGTCCAAAATTAAGAAAAACTGGAAAAATTGAATTTTTTTCAACTTTTAGCCGTGTTTTGCACCACCACTAAATCACTTCTGATTGGGCAGAATCTCTAGATTTTCCATGTATCTTAGCTACCTGTATATTTTTAAAAGAAAACACCATAAAAAAATCTAGAAAACTCAAAATAAGAGCCGCTTTAGAGCAGAATTTCAATTAAAACGTTATATTCTCTATATCTCTAAAACTAGAGATATTTGAGCAAAACTGACGGCATTTTTGGAAAAGGACGACGCACTCATACTCAGAGATCAGCTCAAAATATCCCCGGTACCAAAATCACTGTTAGCCTGTGTAATGTTTCCCAATTATGACAAAAAACTAACACGAGGAGTTGTTTTAATTAATTTTTCTATGATCCCATCATAGATCCCTCGATGAAGGCTTATATTATCTTTTTAAACTTTAAGCAAGGACCATTTTAGAATTTTTCAAAATTTTTGAAGGGGTACTTTTTGAAAAAATTAATTTAAATTTTTGATTTTGAAATTTAAAAATTATTTTCTTTATTACTACCCCAGGTGTGTTGTATATCATTGGAAAGGGTGTCTAAAAAGCTGTAAAATGACACCTCATTCATCTCTCTATCTCATCTCTAAGAGATTTTTAGAGCAATTTAAATAGATGTGGTGGTTTGGTTGATTTTTTGCCATTTTTGACAACTTTAACACACCATATCTTTTAAACGAGTTGAGATATTAAGTTGAAATTGGGGCTTTTTCTTAGTCTCTATTGACTCTACCTATGACCCAAATTTCATACAAATCTGAGATGGTGAGGTTAAAAAGTGTATCGATTTGACGTGGAATGACTCGCCCATCGAGATTATCTGGTCTCATGCCCCCCCCCCCCAGCCAGGATGGCTGGTCCCATGGCCCCCCCCAGCCAGATTCTCTAGTTACGCCCATGGCTACAAGATTGAAATTTTATATTTAAGTTAGGCACCCCCCTGGCACGTAACATGAAGCTTTTGAACAAAATCTGCCAGAGAGTACTTGATGTACTTTTTCAGTTTTTTTTTTATTTTCTCAAAATTCGCTTCAACGATTTTGATTAAAATTCAAAAATCAATTATTTTTTAGATGCTCTTTAAAATGTACATTCTCATTTTGACTTTGAAATCTTTTGAAGCACACTTTGCCATGGTAACAAAATATAAATATTTTCCCTACGTTTGTAAATTTTACATCTTAAATTATAATATATCGGCGGAAACTAAATATATGTCGATGGAAAAAAAATCTTATGAGACAAGCACAGAACACAACTTTCGATTACCAAAGTTTTGTGCTGTGCGATCAGTCACACAAGATTTTTTTAAAATCTGTTTAAGCTCTTTTTCGGCTTTTGAGACTATTTAGGCCTTGTCTCTATTTATTTCAATTGATTGGTATCCAATTCAATTAAAATAAACTTCTCGACTGTGGTTGGGATGTGAACCCCTTGACCTTTGACACCAGAAAGCTTCTGGATATTTGTATTGCTATAGAAATCAGGACTTGACTTATTAGTTTCTATTTTGTTGATTATGTTATTGTTAGTAAACAATCTATAAGTATGTTTGGCTGGCTCTATCTGTCCCTTTACTGGATAAATCCTCTGCTGTTACTCTGCTGGTCCAGCCTAATGCTGAGCTGGCTGATAGATCTGTTTATGTATAGCTAGTTAGCTTACATTGTATTGCTCTTGAAAGGCACGGATCAATTCAGCGGAATTTTTGGCTCTCAAACAGCGCAGCAAATCGGCGGAACTCTTTTCGAAACAGCCTAAACTCCTGGCAATAGATCTTGAAGATGGTCCTTGAGGTCGAACACTTAGCCATGGTGAAGTAATACTCCCAGACATCAGGATCGCTCGATGAAACAGGCCTGCATATCAAAAACATTACATTGATTTAATATACACCATTAAAAAAATGTAATAAAATCAATATATTATAATTTGAGAGTTAAAGCTTTCAGAGTTGTTGATATTAAATAAAAATTCATGTTTTGGATTAAACTATGATTTATTTGTATAATGTATTTAATTTTATCCAAAACAAGAATTTTTATTCAATATATATATATATTTTTATATCTTATCTTATCTTATACTATTAAACGAGCAATGTACGTTTATTTGTTTGTTTGTAAGCACATCAGTTCTCGAAAACGGCACTCACGACTTTTTTCAATTTTTAAATATAAGGTACTATTTTCGGTATGAATATGAAATTGCGCTAAGGAAAAAATTCACGTACTAGAAATTTTTATTTTTATTTTTAATGTAAAATTTTAAAAATCAATACTTAATAATTTGATATTTATTCTGGTAAACAAGTTCAGAATTATCGTATGCTATGGGACCAGTCACACCAGATTACCCCATCCCCCCCCGAGAAACTCATCTGGATCCGTCCTTGGTCCTAAGAAAGAACGCTAGGTCTGAAGCCTAATTTGGCCTCAATATTCCAAAAAAAATTCCAACTAATTATTCAAGTTTCATAAAAAAAAAAAAAAAAAAAAAAAAAAAATTCACACTTTTTTCTCATTCACACTCACACTCACACACTCATTCACACAGTCTTTTCGGCAACTAAGGCCATTTAAGACTTTAGACGATAACCGTTGTAATCAATATATATATTGTGGGTTCAGGCATTTCTATTTAAGCCAATTATGCAAGTTCTTTTAAATTTAACGTGAAGGTAGCAGTAAGGAATTGTTTCTACTATATTGAAAACTTACCTCCTTCCTTCACCCTTAAATTCAACTTTATTATGAAAGTTTAATTTTTACTGGTTGATAAATTGTCCTTTATATTTATTTGACTTTACCTAAAGTCCTTGGCGATGTCATATGATAGACGACACTGGCTGCTCCAGCTCCATGTCCCATCAAAGTGATACTTCCATTATCTCCTCCAAAATAACCGATATTCTCTCTAACCCAGAGGAGTGCCATGTATTGGTCAAGCAGGCCCATATTGCCTCGAGATCTACTATCGCCGAAGCATAAAAATCCTGAAAAATTATTAATAATATTATTGAGTATACAAGACAACGAAAGCCTTCTCGGGACACAGCAGCCAGATAAAATAAAAACCGCCGACGTTTCGAAAGCTAGTCTCACTCATCTTCAAGGTCTATAGTAACAAATTTTATTTGGGTGTGGCCCTGAAGATGAGTGCGACTAGCTCTCGTAACGTCTACAACATAATATAATAAAGGGCTAATAATAAAGAACTGATTATGGCTTTATTTAATTTAAATCGAAACGTCTTCTGGATTGAGATTTTTATTCAATAGAGGCTCTCCTCTTTCAGAAAATCAATTCTTCATTAACAATAATCAGTAGCTTTATTTAAAAAATATGTTATGTTTATATTGACATTTAAGGTTGACAGAAATTAGCATTAAAGGGCCATTGACATCTTTAAGCAACGCCTAAGGGCACCTCGTCCTCGTTTGAACAAAATAGAGAAATCTTATAAATATGGATGATCAATCAAACAGAGAAAAGCATTTGCTATTTATCTACCGGTTTATAATCCCCTCCAAGCGATTAAGAAATTCTTTTAAAAGTTGACAGAATGAATAGAGAAAGAGTGAAGGATAAATTTTAAATAAAACACCAACCAAAAACATTGAGGCGATAATTAAGAGTGACGACGACAGTTCCTCCTTCTGATGACAACTCTTGTCCTGAGAAACGATTTCCTGATCCTGTAACGAAATCTTCACCCTCTAAAAAGATAACCACGGGCAACTTACGAATGCTCGATATCTGAAAATTAATATAATCAAGATTTATTATTTAAAAAATGGTATTTATTAATAAAATATGGTATTACTAAATAACTTCATTTGTGCTGGAAATTTCGTATTGTCAAATTTCGTAAGAAGCCTGGTTCACGTTATCGAAAATGAAGCTATAAAAAGACATTACCTTCTATATTTAGTAAAAGAGAACATTTTTGGTATTTTGATTTCTTTTTTGAAACACATTTATTCACATATAATAAATTTGTTTAAGTATAAATATAAAAAAGTAACAAATTTCTTACAAAAGTACTTTTATAAAACAAAGACAATGGCCATTTATAAGAAACAAACATCTTCAAAAATATAAAGAATTAAAGAAGGCCATTTATACGCATTTATACACTAATTAATTGGCAGCACTGCTCATAGATGTCACTAGTGGATGAAAAAATGACGAAATGATATGGATGACGTCATAGAATGTTCTTGGGAGGATATTTAAAGTAAATAATTTATACAAGATCATGGGCGTACCCAGCGGGGGGCAGGGGAGTACTAATGCACCCCTGGCTTGTCCTGAAAATTTTTTATCTATTAAAAACATATTTTTTCCCATTGTGATTGTTTTTTTTTTAAATAAGCTTATATAAAGAAAATCGCTCTTTCGCAATAAAAATAAGATTTTGTAAATTAGAGAAAAAATTTTTTCAAATTTTCATTCATTTCAATAAAAAAAAAAAAAAAAAATATTCCGCCAGTGGTACTTAAAATTAGTGGGTTAGCGGGGAGGGGGAGGGGGGGTCATCATGACCCGGACGCTACCAGAAAGGGGCGCCAAATGGTTAGCAAATCAAAACATTGCTGGATAATTTTTTATTTTTATTATAATTCATTTCTGGAACAGTTATATTTTAAATTTAGTGCCAGTGTAATATAATAATTTTTTATATTTTACAAATAATATATGGTTTTCGAATGAGGGGAGGGGGGGCGCTAAAAAGGTATTGGGCCCCGGGGCTAAGCCACTCCTCAAAATATCTAGATGTAATACAGTTGGCGACACAAGTGGCAGATGTTCTCGAGAGTGGAGTCTTGAGCTTAATCAACCAAAACAATATTTTTAAAATAAATATTTTTCTCTTTTTTTTATCCTGCGGAAGGGGAAAAGCTACTTTTAGCTACTTAGCAGTCGGAACTCTCGTCGGGGCGAGGAACCTTCTGGGGGACGTCCCCCCTCCCTCCGGGATCCCCTAGTTACCTAGTTACAACTTTGTTGGTTGCCTAAGCTTAAGGCTCCTCTCTTTAGCCTATCAGCAGGGCCGCAGACAGATTTGACGGGCCCCGGGGCTATTTAATAATAACAACATAAAAGTTTTTTTTTTAGTTTGTAAAAGGCTATTGTGGCCTTAATGACAACAATTTTTTACACAGTTTTTAAAACAATTTTTGAAATAATAAATTTATTTATTTACATTAAAAATAAAATATTTAAAAATTTGTCAAAACTCCCTAAACATAGGATTACCATAATTTATTCTCATTAAATTAAATATTTTGGGTGCGGAATGCATTTTCCTGCCCACTGGCGAGATATTTATTTTGACTGTTACTCACATCTGGAGCCCACACATTTAGGTAGAGGCAGTCCTCGTCCTGAGAGAGCTGATCTTTGCTGATAGGGTCACTGGGCTGAGGGCATGAAGGCGCAGCAGTCCCCGCCATCAGGAGTCCCTCCCAGCCAGGATGTCGTTCCGGTGGCTAGTCTCCCCAAATAGAAATGAACGCAAATAAGTAAATACATACCCTTTTTAACTAGGTATATAATGAGACAACAACCCCAAAAATGAGTTGTAAAAAAAAATCGGGTGTGATTGGTCGCACATTCGGTAATCGAAAATTATGTTCTGTTCTTGTCTCACCAGATTTTTTTGTATCGAGATATATTTAGTTTCCGCCGATATACAGTATTTTTTTTTTTTTTTTTTTTAAACATTCACACTTTTTTCTCATTCACACTCACACAGTCTTTTCGGCAACTCAGGCCATTTAAGACTTTAGACGATAACCGTTGTAATTAATATATATATATATATATTGGGGGTTCAGGCATTTCTATTTAAGCCATCTGGTATCGGAATGGCTTAAATAAAATCATCGGACTGCCTGGGTCCGAACCCGCCACGGATATACAGTATTAAAATTCAAGATGTAAAATTTATAAACAGAAAAATATTTATATTTTGTTACCATGGTAAACATTTCTCTTATCTTTCCTATGAAGTAAGTAAAGTGGCCTACCGCCTCCCTCCTATACCAAACGTCGCGGGTTCGGACCCAGGCAGTCCGATGATTTTATTTAAGCCATTTGGATACCAGAAGGCTTAAATAGAAATGCCTGACCCCACAATAGATATATTCTCTACAACGGTTATCGTCAAAGTCTTAAATGGCCTAAGTTGCCGAAAAGACTGTATGAATGTGTGTGTGAATGTGAGTGTGAATGAGAAAAAAAGTGTGAATGTTTTTATTTAAAAAAAAAAAAGTAAAGTGTGCTTCATAAGATTTAAATGCCAAAAGAGAATATACAAAATAATTGATTTTTGAATTTTAATCAAAATCGTTGGAATGAATTTTGAGAAAATCGAAAAAAACTGAAAAAGTACATCAGTAAAGTACTAGTACTCTTTGGGTGATTTTGTTTAAAAGCTTATTTTCACCCTCTAGAGGAGGGTCTAACTTAAATATAAAATTTCATCTTCGTAGCTCAATTCCTTCATGCTTAGAATTGAACAGAGGCATACACACACACACAGACAGACAGACCATATCGCGAAAACCACTTTTTTGGATTCAGGGGCCCTCAAAACGAGTTTATCCATCAAAATCTCGAAATCGAAATTTTGACATGACTCAAATACTTTCTCTCTATATATCCAACATATACTGTATATAAGAGAAAGTAAAAATCTCATCTGTTTTTTTTTTTTTTTTAATTATTTTCTACATATAATAACTAGATATTCGGATAAAAATTAGAATATTATTATTAAACATTCGAGAGATATAATTACTGATAACCTGTATAAACATTTCTACGTAATCTGCTTCCTGGCTTTTGTCTATCTAGCATTTGTGATTTTCCGAAATTAAAGGGTTGGTTGCAACCCAATTTTTACTTTCTCTTATTTGTTCATGACCTCTATTTAGCCTCTCCTATCGGGAAATAACATATTTTAGACTGAACGACTGCCAGACATACCTATTCAAATTCATTATCGGGTATTCTGTTTGTTTTTACATAGAAGGAATATTTTCTTCCATTCGTCTAGACCAGAGTTTCTCTGGTGCGGTGTTCCGCAAAAAATTAAATGTTTAAAGTTTATCATGGAACTATTATAATAATAAATAAGAGAAAGTAAAAAATTATTTATAATTAAATACTTTTCTCGATCTATTTATTTTAAATAAGATTTGGTGGCTGTGAATGTGTTAGATTTTGATAGTGCGGGTTCAGCCAAATAAAAAGCCTTTATATGCTTCTCGACTCCGGAGACGTTTCGACATATATTTAAAATTAATGTCTCATCGATATGGACTGAAGATGAGACATTAAATATATCTCGAAACGTCTCGGCGAGACGCATATAAAGGCTTTTTATTTGGCTGAACCGGCCCTATAAAAATCTAAAAAAAAGGTCAAATGAGTTTCGTATAGCCTCGAACGAAAAACGGCGCCCCAGTTTAGACCCCCCCCCCACGCCCTCAAAGGTTAGTTACGCCGCTGTTAGGATCCCAGGTTTAATTCATTTAGATACCACTTGGTATAAATGAGCCTTAATCACATGTATCGTTATTAATATATATAGAGATATACTATACACATCAGGGGTGGCCAACCAAAATGATCTTGCGGCCACTTTAGAAATGCAGGATACTTCCGCGGCCGCAAAATTGTATATCCTTATCTTAGATTTAGACCCTCTATAGACATTTTTTGGGGTGAAAAATTGAAACATAAAGAGTTATTATTATGACTGGGCCGAGTAAAATACTAACTTGTAAGTATTTGAAATACAAAATACGTATTTTTTTTTTTAAATATTTCAAATACAAAATACAAACCTTTTTATAATTAACCTGTCGCCACTAAATTCTTGTGACAATTTCACAACTTTACAGATCAAATACATTTGACACTGATCATAATAATGTTCCGTTAAAATGGATGTTCGGTTCTCAACAAAAATTAAAAAAAAAGTTGAGATATTGAACCGGGCAAAATACTTTGGTCTATTTGAAATCCAAATCCTACTTAAGGTGCGCGTCTCGAAAAGCCGTTAAAAGACTCAGTACCGAGCTACTCTAGGCGGCAAGAGATGGCGTTAGTTTTTCCCATAGGGATACAAGGGATTTATTTCATTTCATTTGAAAGATTCCATCTAATTAATTAAGGGTAAAAAATTAATTATTTTTTAACACAATGATTACTAATTTAATTATCTATAAGATATAGAGCGAATTTTTTTAAATATCTTTTCTTTAATGCGATTAATCTAAAAAAAAAAAAATATTTTTTCGATAATCAAAAAAAGGGCTCCTATAAGTTGTAGATATTTTAAATAGCTTTAATTTAAAAAAAATTGAGCTCCATAGCTTCAAAATTGTGGCCACTGGAATCTCCCAAAATTAGCACCCCGAGACGCGCACCTTAAAAAAAGAGTTTGAAATACAAAAAATATTTAGGCCTATATCATTGAAATACAAAATACAAATGTATTTCAAATACAATATTTGAAATATTTCCCAGCCATTATAAAATAAATATATTTTGTAATAGTATGATGAATCTCGTGGATCGCAAAAATGTTCAAGGCTGACCGCGGGTTGGCCACCCTTGATACACATAGTAATTAAACATTACAAGGACTACTTATTTAGATTCATTCTACTAATAAAATGCCCTCTAAACTGTTTTTCATTTGAATGCCTTCTAATACCTCATACTGATAAATATCTCCTCTATTCATTCATTATATTATTAAGAGCAAGAGTACTCACAGCAAATCGTAGTTCCCCTTTGGGGGCCCTCGCATAAGGAATGCCCAGATAGGCGTTAATCTGGCGCTGCTCCGACGTGAAGACTTTGATCTGCCAAGCAAACAGACTCACAATTCAGCTGGATCATTTATATAACATTTGAAAAGAGAGCATTTGAAAATTGCAGGAAATTTATAATATGATACTATTGCGTAGAAGGATGGAGTCGTAGGCATTCAGCGGAAAGATTTTTTTTTTTTTTTATTTTTAATTTTGAACTAAAATAAAATAGCTAAACTTAGGATTAGCTTTTTAATTAAGCATTTTCCAAACTGGGAACCACGGATCAGTCAAAGGGGAGGCGCGAATATTAACCACAGCGAGCAATTTTCAAAATGATTATTAATGTTTTATAAATAAAAAAGAATAAATAAAAAATCTGATCTGACTGGTAGCACAGCACACAAATTTCTCTTGCCCTTCGGCAAAAGAAAGTTATTTGTGTATTGTGCTTGTCAGATTTTTTGTGTCGAGATATATTTAGTTTCCCATAGCACCTTAGTTCCAAACTTGACCACTTGTATTTCATAAGTAAAAATAAGAGAAAGTAAAATCTGATATACATCAGTAAAGGGTAGGGTACTTCAAACAATTTTCACGAAAAATTTTACTGATATACTTTTTTAACGGCATCTAAAAAAAAATTTATGAATTTTAATCAAAATCGTTGGAGCGAATTTTGAAAAAATCGAAAAAAAAAAAAAAAAAAAAACTGAAAAAGTACATCAGTAAAGTACTTTTTGGCCAATAGTGTTCAAAAGCTGTAAGCCTATATATAGCTGTGACAGTTAAAATAAAAATATTTATATTTCTTTTCCTCAATGTTTCATGTTATTAAATAAAAGATAATTTTAGTAAATTATATTTTTGCCGACGGCTCTGACCTAAACGAAGGGAATTGGCGCCGAGTTGTTAAGCAATGCTCTGCTGAATCTGGGGATAGGTGGCCCCTAAAAACGGAAAACTCTGCCTGAAGTCTTGGGTCCTAATTTTTCAACACTATATTTCGATTAATCCCCAGTAGCCAAATTACTAAAAATTTAAATAAAAAAATAAAAGTTTCACTTAAAAAAAAAAAAAAAAAACATTTTTTTGTTTATGTTAATACTATACTAGATTTTTGATAATTTATTTATAATTACAAAAAATTATTACAACGATTTGGTCACTAATTGTGTCCGACATCAGATCTACGTTACAATGAGACAAGTTTTTTTTTTTTTAAATACTCACACTTTTTTTCTCAATCACACTCAAAATTCACACACACATTCACACAGTCTTTTTGGCAACTCAGGCCATATAAGACTTTATACGATAACCGTTGTTATTTATAATATCTTTTGGGGGTCCAGGCATTTCTATTTAAGCCATTTGGTATCCAAATGGCTTCAATAAAATCATCGATTGGACTGCCTGCGGTCCGAAACCGCGACGTTCGGTATAGAAGGTAGACACGTTTCCAACTACACCAAGCCCGAGAGCGAGACAAGTTTTGAATCACAAAAATTGGATCGTGTTTCTTTAGCTTCTTCAGCTATAAAGCAATTCAGCAGGGGCGTATATAGAAATTTTTTTCGGGGGGGGGGCCCGAACTCAAAAATTTTTTTGCGGAACAATTTTTTTTTTTAAGAAACTAAATTTTTTTTCACACGAAATTTTTTGCGGAACATTTTTTCTTTTGCGGAACCAAAGTTTTCCATCCTGCGGAAAAATTTGTTGCGCTGATGTCTGTATATCCCTATATATGTATATGTGTTTGGGAAATTCCGGGAAGAGCCCGGACCCCCTCGCCCCCCCCTATATACGCCCCTGCAATTCAGTCATCAATCCTCTTAATTAAAAAGTAAAAATACAAGGCTCATATACTCAATTATATATAAATAAGCTTGTGTACCGTATAAAAATTCAAACATCCCTTATAAATAGGCTTGCTTAATATCATTTTGTAAACATTTTTGCATAACTACCAGGCGCTTCTGATTGGTGGCGCCACACGTGTCAATTAGAGCAACTTCTTAACGATAGGGCAGATTCTTAAAGTTTTTACTTTCTCTTACTTTTATTTGTAATATATAGTGAGAAAGTATTTTAATAAAGTAATGTTACTATTAATATAATAACATATGAGAAACTTTTTTTTAATTATCCCTCTCGTTTACTGAGGACTTTTAGGGATTTATCGAAAATATATATTTTTAAATTTTTATTATACCGAATTATTTGGCCAACGTGAAAGGGATACAAATTTTTTTTTTAAATAACTGTTATATTTTCGCGATCCCTTTCAACTTCTTGGAGACTTCCCAGGAAGGAAATTTTTAGAAAAGGATAAAGGAGCAAAAATTCCAAAGAAAAGTTGCTAAAGCAGAGAGAATAGGAGGGACAGACATTCGTTCCCTGTAACCAATTATAACTATTAATTTAATAATATAATAAATTTATATTACAGTAACGTCCGTCTGTCTGTAAAGTTTGAGCAACTTTCAATTTGGAATTGGAAATGAAGTTTTATATCCTTAAAGCAGTGGCACAATCAGAATTTACATCTGGGGAGAGGTTTAGGACTTTTCTGGTTGGCATTTTGCAGAATAATTCGGGGGTGGGGGAGGTTATGATTAGTAATATTTAAATATAATGTGACAGAAAAAAAAAGAAAAATTAACATAGCATAACCTTTAAGATTATTCAAATATAATGCGAAGATTTTTTTAACCAGATGGCTTAAATAAAAATGCCTGGACCCTAATATATATAAATTCATAAATAACGGTTATCGTAAATGTCTTATATGGCCTGAGCTGCCGAGAAGACAGTGTGAATGTGTGTGTGAGTGTGAGTGTGAATGAGAAAAAAGTGTGAATGTTTAAAAAAAAAAAAAAAAAAAGATTTTTTTAAATAAAAAGATAGCAAATTTTTGAAGACTAAAAAAAAAAACAACTCCAGTTTCCTTAGAGCCTATTTTTTTCTCACGCCTTGGAAAAGATTTGATAAAAAAAAACCGTCCTGGTTGTACAGTACCACTGGCTCAAAGAATACTTCCTTTTACGATACTCGCATTTTTAATAAGATGTGTTTGGGGGTCTAGGCATATTTATTTAAGCCTTTTGGTATCCAAATGGCTTAAATAAAACCATCCGACTGCCTGAGATCCTAGCCCGACTTTTGGTTTAGATAGACAGCTCCCTAGCAGCCACACCAAGGCCCGAGAGCTAGACGGGGTTAAGAAAATATTTTTGTGGGATTTTTATAAGAAAAGGGGGTGTTCAAGGAGGCATAGGAAGCTGGCGGCACTGCTAGTATTTATATACTGTATTTCTATAATTATAACTAATATATAATAATTCTATAATTATAATTATTAGTAGCCGAGCCGCCAGAAGGTCTCCGTGTCTACCTACCGGGGGACTCCACCCCTTTATCAAATAAAAATAATATTCACAGACTAAACTTAATTTTCAAGAAATATATTTTTCCGATTTGGGAAATATACTCTCTAGAGCTCGAAGTAAAGAAAAAAATAATACGCTTACACCCTGAAGGGGGCCCTGTGGCAAATGCACGAGAGAGGTCGGCGCGGAATTGACGATGGCGGCGAGTACGCCCATCAACAAAAAGGATTGGACAAGTGCAGCACTCGGAAGAGCATTTTCCATT
>JAKCPI010030924.1:0-19972 GCA_023213315.1 Euborellia annulipes
GCCATACAAAGGCGTGCAATTAGACTGATAGGTGATTCTACCCTTACTGCATCCCTACAGTCACTAGATCATTGAAAAATGTCTTCACTATCTCTCTTCTACAGGTATTACCATGGTCAATGCTCTGCCGAATTAAAATCAATTATCCCACCCAATGCAACATATTCACGGAACACAGGAGAGGCATCTTCCCGGCATCCCTATGCTGTTCAGATCATGACAAACAGAACAAATCAATTTCATTCTTCCTTTGTCCCCATGACCTCCCGTGAATGGAACAAGCTCCTGCGTCTATCTTCCCCAAAACCTACAATCTTCAGACTTTCAAGTCTAACCTCAACAGGCATCTTCTCAGTTCCCGCAGTTGAGTTTCCCCTTTATGCTTCTCCTTTTGTTTTATTTTCTTCCTGGCTGCATGTGACTATTGGTCATTATAGGTCTTCGGACCTTATGCACCAATCCCCAAAAAAAAAAAAAAAATTAAAAAAAAATTCAAAGAATAACAACTTTCAAAGAGATGTTGACGATGACGTAAAATAAAAACATTGAATTAAATTGTAAAAAAAGTCAATTTTTTAGAAAAAAATTAGTACACAGAAGTAAAAAGTATCAATGAAACATTAAAAAATTAAAAAAATCAATAATGTTTTGTAATAAAAAATAAATTGGTAAATTTTAATACAGAAAATAAAAAAATACGGAAAAAAATTAATAGGTCTAGGAGACTGTAATGACAGAAAAATCAACAAATTTTCAAAAAGTAAACAATAGAAAAAATGGTATGAAAACCCCTTTTTGGACAAAATGAGACAAAAGAATAGAAAAATAGTAAATGAAAGTCTAATAGAAATATATTCAGGATATGGGCAAAAAAAGGGTCATTTTTAATAAGATAAGTTAAAAAATTAAAAGAAAAGAGCATATAATGTAGAAGATCGAATCAACAAGGTGGTTAAAAAGTCTTTAAAATATTAGTATATAGAGATAAAAAACAAAACAAAAAACATTAATAGAAGAAACAACAATAACAAGAAAATATGACAAGTTTACGTGATTAATTGCAAACGACATGCAAATGTTTAAAAAATAAAATATTTTACTCCATTTATCAAATAAAATATTTAAAAAAAGAAAAAAATCACAATTTGTATAAAAACAGAAATATATAACTGATAGTTATACTTACGGCAGCAATTAAGACATATTAGAACAGATTGCTCTTCAAAGTATTACCAACTTGACTAATGGAATCAGTAGGAAAAAGCACGAGCATTTGTATTATCTTTTTTTAAACCAGCAGAACCAGCTGCACTTTTATCAACATGATTTGACTGTACAACATTTCTACATCAAGACCTGTGGGGAAAAGATTAAAATAATAGAGAATTATATATATCATGTGTTGGTCCATGAGGTAATTATGAAAAACATATAACCAAGTATTTATTAATTTAAATAAGCGAAAATGTAGGTACCGCCGGGATTTGCACCACGGATCTTGTCGATTTACGCTCAACACGCCCCTACTGTTGGACCACAGTACGCACTCGCTTATTTAAATTATGATAGATCGCTGATTTCAGTCTACTAGAGAAACGCCGCTCTAATCAAGCGTTCAGATTTCTCCGCTGCTGAGGCGCGATCTAGATGGACGTTTTGAGAAATTAACTCAATTATGCAATTAATAAATAAAGAATTATATATATCATGTGTTGGTCCAAGAGGTAATTATGAAAAACATGAAACCAAGTATTTGGGGAACACAAGCGAAAAAATGTAGCCGCTAAATCTTGAAAATCAGATTTATAGAACTAGGCTAAATCACGTCGTTGGACCACAGTACGCACTGCGCTTAATTATGATAGCTAATGATCGGTCTACTAGAGAAATGCCGTTTAATCAAGCGTTCAGATATTTTCTCCGCTGCTGAGGCGCGATCTAGATCTTGTTTTTCATAATTACCTCATGGACCAACACATGATATATATAATTCCTTATTTATTAATTGCATAATTGAGTTAATTTCTCAAAACGTCCATCTAGATCGCGCCTCAGCAGCGGAGAAATCTGAACGCTTGATTAGAGCGGCGTTTCTTAGTAGACTGAAATCAGCGGATCTATCATAACTTAAATAAGCGAGTGCGTACTGTGGTCCAACAGTAGGGCGTGTTGAGCGTAAATCGACAAGATCCGTGGTGCAAATCCCGGCGGTAACGGCATTTTTCGCTTATTTAAATTAATAAATACTTGGTTATATGTTTTTTTAAAATAATAGTTTCAATATTATACATTTTTAATTAACTTAAAAAAAAATGAATTGTTACTATAACGTTCTTCCTCATCAACACTTTCGCTTTCACCACTACTGACACAACTGGGTTGGAAGCGTATTGGTTTTTTTCGTCAACGTCTTAGTCAACTTTGGCGATTTCAACGGGGCTCGCAGTATCAATATATAAATAAAAAATAAATAAAGAAAAATAATTTTCAAAAAACTATTTTATCTAGTCCTATATAGTATAATATAACTACTTGCCGCACGGTCCAATTTTATATACTTTGCAAATTTCCAATCTTCTAAACTTGTATCAAGAAATAACATTTTCAAACAAAAAACGAATTTATTTTATCAACTATTTCTTTTTTTTTTAATTAAATATTTAAAAAAAAAATAAATAAAAAAATAAAAAAAAAATTAGATTGTTTTCTTTTGGGAAGGGGTTTCTTTGATTGGAGGGATTTTCGGCTTCGGGGATCTCCATAGGTTGGTGGATCCGGTGGCGCTTTGTTGGTGAATATGTTGGTGATTATGAATCGATATGTAAAAATTGTTTGTACAATTTTATTGCTAAATATATAAATAAAATTTTAGTTGTCATAAAAATTAAAATATAATTTTAATCAGGGACGTATATAAGGCATGAATTTATAATAATTATAATGTAAGACGTCCAGTGGCGTAATGTATTTTAGCTGGGCCCCCCGCAACCTTTTTATTGCCCCGGACGTATATAAGGGGTGCCGAGGGCCCGACCCTCACTCCTGAAATTTTTCAAATCTCTATGCATATATATGCAGGGGTGCCGGAACAAATTTGAATCAGGGGGGCAAAAAAATTTTTTTTAGAAAATTAAAAATTAAAATAATTTAATTTGTTCAAATAGTATAAACAAAAAAACAAATCTACTATAAAGCTTTAAAAATTTTAAATAAAATCACAATTTTAATAAAATTAAAATTTTATAAAAATTTGCTTGTAATTTTAACAAAAAATTTTTTAAGGCTATATTTATACTATTTAAGGTGCGCGTCTTGAAAACCGTTAAACCACGATTGACTCGGATGCGGCACCAGATGGCGTTAGTGTTCCCCATTAGAATACACGCAACTTGATCCATTTCATTCTAGACTTTCCAGCTAATTAATTAAAGGCAAAAAAATTAATTATTTTTTAACACAATGATTACTAATTTATAATTAATAACACTATAGAGCTCCTTTTTTTAAATATCTTTATTTAATGCGATTAATCTAAAAAAAAAATTTTTTTTTTTGAAAATCAAAAAAAGTGGGCTTCTATAAGTTGTAGATATTTTAAATAGCTTTTTAATTTAAAAAAAATTTGAGGTCGATAGCTTCAAAAATTGTGGCAGCTGGAAAGTCCCAAAATTAGCACCCCGGAGACGCGCACCTTAAAGGAAAGGAAATAAATATTTTTTAATTTTCTTTATTTTAATTCAATATCAAATTTTTTTTAGGAAATTAGAAATAAATAGGGTCTATATAAAATATTTTGAAAAAAATGTATTTCTTATTCTTTTTCTAATTTTTTTAATTTAAAAAATTTTATTTTTCAAAAGTAAAAATGTATCATTTTTAAAAAAATAAATGAAATAAAAGAAGACATTTTGCCTTCCCCCTCAACCCCCCTCCTATAGGATGCCAGGGGGCAATGTACCCTTGTCCCCCCCCCCAACTCCGGCGCCTATGTATATATGGGTATAAGTCTAATTTCTAAATTTTTGTGTCGCATAAATAAAAGCAATAAAAAAATAAAAATAAAATATATTAATATTTAAGTATTTTTTAAAATAAAAGTTTTGTCTTAGAGGGCCCGGGTCCCTCGGGATTCCCTGGGAGAAAACGGAAAAAATGATATTATAAAAGGAAAAAATAATATATAATTTTTTTTTCACAGACTTGAAAGCCGGCCCACTGCCCCCCCCCCCCCCTCCCAAGGCCTGGGGCCCTCCGAATCGCGGGGTTGTACATTACGCCACTGAAAACGTCTATAGACGTCATTTGCACATATATCAACGAGAACTGGACTTCTATAGAAGTCAAAAGCGACAACCTGTTAAGACATAAGCATTTTTTAATGACAATTTGTCCTTGAGACGGCTCAAACCCCTTGGAGTACACATTTAAAAAAAAATTTGTGGATGGGAGTGAGGGGATATTTAAAAATAAGTTCGGCCTCTTCCTCCCCCCTCCCCCCCGGGCCAAAAAAAATCGATATACGCCCTTGATTTAGAGTATCAACTATTAAATACATACGAAATAACGGATTCCCGGGAGTAGTGGCAAACTTTGCCTGGACTTGTAAGGAGGATTGCTCCTCCCTCCTTCCCCTCCGACTGTATAAAAAAATTGAATTGTTGCCTAATTACAAAAATAAAGCATATTTTTTTTTTTTTTTAAATTGGAAATAATTTACCTTCTATTTCCGACCCCCGTTTTGTTGTTCAATTAAACTTTAATCAAATAATAAAAAAAAAATTAATATATTTAAAAAATTTTAAATAATTTATTAAAAGATTTACCTGTGTACCTCAGCCAATAATTTAGTAAGATCCTAATTTTTTCCGTAAATTAAAAAAAAAAAGATTAATTTAAATAAAAGAAAAATTTAAATTGAGTATATTTTACTCACCATATCTAAAAAAAAAAAAAAAAAAAAAATTAAAGGAAATGAATTTTAAATTTTTAAATAAACTATATCTGTTAAAATAAATTCTCTCTTGCCTAAATTATTATTGGACTTTTAAATTAAAATAAGAATTTTTAAAAATTATAATCTTATTAAAAAAATAATGGACAATTTCCAAAATACAAAATTATATAATATATATATATATATATAAATTTTTGAAAAAAATGAAATGAGAATTTAATTTAAATATTTATAAATAAAATTTATCAAAAAAAACATACAAACCTTTATGATAACTATTACAGTGGCGGAACTGGTGGGGGGGTTTAGGGGCTTTGAACCCCCCAGAAGAGAAAAAAAAATTCAAATTTATATATTATTACAAATTATTAGAAAAGAAAAAAATTGGTATCCTTTTTATTATAAAAAATAATTTCTTAAAAATATGTTTATTTTATTTAAAAAAAATTTAACAAAAATGAAAATTGCTTATTTTTTCGTAAAGTATTAATATAAAATATATATTATATATAAGAAATAAAAAAAAAAACTAATTTTTTTGTTATTTCTCCTAAATCATAAAAAACAAAAGACTAATATAAGACTCTACATTCATTTATTGAAATTTGAATTTGTCAATGGTGGATTTGAGAGAATGGTGATTTGAGACGAACACGTCGAGAGCTGGTCGACCAGTCCCATCAGGGACTGATTTTTGAGGAGTAGGGAGTGGAAAGGGCCTCTCACCCCCAAACATTGGGAACCGGCTTAATGGCTTCTGAGCTAGATACCGGTACACATGGGTTGGTGCGTGTCAGCGTGCACGATGCACCAGGGGAAACAACCGGAGAATGTTTTTTTTTTGTAGGCTATTGAGGATTTTTTTTATGCCATAACCTTTATTGAAATTTGACATTGATCATAACAAAATTTTGCTTAAATTCGAATTATTTTTATTATTAAAACATTAATTGCTAATTTCATAAAAATTATGAAGCGGAGACTAATTTCAGATTTTTCAAAAATAAGAAAAGCAAAGTAAAATTTGAAAAAATTTTTAAAATTAGTGAATCAATTAATAGTCATTTTTCCATTTAAGAATTAGATTGTGCTGACCTTCAGAATCAACAGATTGTGCTAATAGAATAGAGAAGAAGACAAAGAAAATAGCACCTACAACTGAAAAGGTAATTTTTTTGTATTAAAATCGAATTTCGTTTTTTTCATGTCAAAGCCAGGAAGAGGAAGGTTTCGGAATCTACATCTCCCCCACCCGGAAACTCCATTTTTACTTTCTCTTAGCTCTATAATTATGATAATATATATATATATATATAAAGTATTGGATTCATAAATAAAAATTTGATGTCGAAATTTTTATGGTTCTTCACGTTTTGAGGTCCCCAAATTCAAAATTGGTTTTCGTAACATGTTCTGTCTGTCTGTGTGTGTGTGTGTGTGTGTGTGTGTCTGGCTGGGTTCAATTTAAAGCATGAAGGAATTGAGCTATGAGGATGAAATTTCATATTAAAGTTACACATCTCCTGAACCGAGAAGGTCCGATGTCGGCGGACGCTACGCCCCTGGTTGCAACCAACCCTTTTAATTTCGGAAAATCACAAATGCTAGATAGACAAAAGCCAGGAAGCAGATTACGTAGAAATGTTTATACAGGTTATCAGTAATTATATCTCTCGAATGTTTAATAATAATATTCTAATTTTTATCCGAATATCTAGTTATTGTAGAAAATAATAAAAAAAAACAGATGAGTTTTTTACTTTCTCTTATATACAGTATATGTTGGATATATAGAAAGAAAGTATTTGAGTCATGTCAAATTTCGATTTCGAGATTTTGATGGATAAACTCGTTTTGAGGGCCTCTGAATTCAAAAAAAGTGGTTTTCGCGATATGGTCTGTCTGTCTGTCTGTGTGTGTATGTCTCTGTTCAATTTTAAGCATGAAGGAATTGAGCTACGAAGATGAAATTTTATATTTAAGTTAGACCCTCCTCTAGAGGGTGAAAATAAGCTTTTAAACAAAATCACCCAAAGAGTACTAGTACTTTACTGATGTACTTTTTCAGTTTTTTTCGATTTTCTCAAAATTCATTCCAACGATTTTGATTAAAATTCAAAAATCAATTATTTTGTATATTCTCTTTTGGCATTTAAATCTTATGAAGCACACTTTACTTACTTCATAGGAAAGATAAGAGAAATGTTTACCATGGTAACAAAATATAAATATTTTTCTGTTTATAAATTTTACATCTTGAATTTTAATACTGTATATCCGTCGCGGGTTCGGACCCAGGCAGTCCGATGATTTTATTTAAGCCATTCGGATACCAGATGGCTTAAATAGAAATGCCTGAACCCCCAATATATATATATATATTACTTACAACGGTTATCGTCTAAAGTCTTAAATGGCCTGAGTTGCCGAAAAGACTGTGTGATTGTGTGTGTGAGTGTGAACGAGAAAAAAGTGTGAATGTTAAAAAAAAAAAAAATACTGTATATCGGCGGAAACTAAATATATCTCGATACAAAAAAATCTGGTGAGACAAGAACAGAACATAATTTTCGATTACCGAAGTTGCGACCAGTCACACCCGATTTTTTTTTTTTACAACTCATTTTTTGGGGTTGTTGTCTCATTATATACCTAGTTAAAAAGGGTATTTACTTATTTGCGTTCATTTCTATTTGGGGAGACTAGCCACCGGAACGACATCCTGGCTGGGAGGGACTCCTGATGGCGGGGACTGCTGCGCCTTCATGCCCTCAGCCCAGTGACCCTATCAGCAAAGATCAGCTCTCTCAGGACGAGGACTGCCTCTACCTAAATGTGTGGGCTCCAGATGTGAGTAAGAGTCAAAATAAATATCTCGCCAGTGGGCAGGAAAATGCATTCCGCACCCAAAATAGTTAATTTAATGAGAATAAATTATGGTAATCCTATGTTTAGGGAGTTTTGACAAATTTTTAAATATTTTATTTTTAATGTAAATAAATAAATTTATTATTTCAAAAATTGTTTTAAAAACTGTGTAAAAAATTGTTGTCATTAAGGCCACAATAGCCTTTTACAAACTAAAAAAAAAACTTTTATGTTGTTATTATTAAATAGCCCCGGGGCTCGTCAAATCTGTCTGCGGCCCTGCTGATAGGCTAAAGAGAGGAGCCTTAAGCTTAGGCAACCAACAAGGTTGTAACTAGGTAACTAGGGGATCCCGGAGGGAGGGGGGACGTCCCCCAGAAGGTTCCTCGCCCCGACGAGAGTTCCGACTGCTAAGTAGCTAAAAGTAGCTTTTCCCCTTCCGCAGGATAAAAAAAAGAGAAAAATATTTATTTTAAAAATATTGTTTTGGTTGATTAAGCTCAAGACTCCACTCTAGAGAACATCTGCCACTTGTGTCGCCAACTGTATTACATCTAGATATTTTGAGGAGTGGCTTAGCTCCCCGGGGCCCAATACCTTTTTAGCGCCCCCCTCCCCTCATTCGAAAACCATATATTATTTGTAAAATATAAAAAATTATTATATTATACTGGCACTAAATTTAAAATATAACTGTTCCAGAAATGAATTATAATAAAAATAAAAAATTATCCACCAATGTTTTGTTTTGCTGACCATTTGGCGCCCCCTTTCTGGTACCGTCCGGGTCATGATGACCCCCCCCCCTCCCCGCTAACCCACTAATTTTAAGTAACACTGGCGGAATATTTTTTTTTTTTTTATTGAAATGAATGAAAATTTGAAAAAATTTTTTCTCTAATTTACAAAATCTTATTTTTATTGCGAAAGAGCGATTTTCTTTATATAAGCTTATTTAAAAAAAAAAACAATCACAATGGGAAAAAATATGTTTTTAATAGATAAAAAATTTTCAGGACAAGCCAGGGGTGCATTAGTACTCCCCTGCCCCCCGCTGGGTACGCCCATGATCTTGTATAAATTATTTACTTTAAATATCCTCCCAAGAACATTCTATGACGTCATCCATATCATTTCGTCATTTTTTCATCCACTAGTGACATCTATGAGCAGTGCTGCCAATTAATTAGTGTATAAATGCGTATAAATGGCCTTCTTTAATTCTTTATATTTTTGAAGATGTTTGTTTCTTATAAATGGCCATTGTCTTTGTTTTATAAAAGTACTTTTGTAAGAAATTTGTTACTTTTTTATATTTATACTTAAACAAATTTATTATATGTGAATAAATGTGTTTCAAAAAAAGAAATCAAAATACCAAAAATGTTCTCTTTTACTAAATATAGAAGGTAATGTCTTTTTATAGCTTCATTTTCGATAACGTGAACCAGGCTTCTTACGAAATTTGACAATACGAAATTTCCAGCACAAATGAAGTTATTTAGATACCATATTTTATTAATAAATACCATTTTTTAAATAATAAATCTTGATTATATTAATTTTCAGATATCGAGCATTCGTAAGTTGCCCGTGGTTATCTTTTTAGAGGGTGAAGATTTCGTTACAGGATCAGGAAATCGTTTCTCAGGACAAGAGTTGTCATCAGAAGGAGGAACTGTCGTCGTCACTCTTAATTATCGCCTCAATGTTTTTGGTTGGTGTTTTATTTAAAAAATTTATCCTTCACTCTTTCTCTATTCATTCTGTCAACTTTTAAAAGAATTTCTTAATCGCTTGGAGGGGATTATAAACCGGTAGATAAATAGCAAATGCTTTTCTCTGTTTGATTGATCATCCATATTTATAAGATTTCTCTATTTTGTCCAAACGAGGACGAGGTGCCCTTAGGCGTTGCTTAAAGATGTCAATGGCCCTTTAATGCTAATTTCTGTCAACCTTAAATGTCAATATAAACATAACATACTTTTTAAATAAAGCTACTGATTATTGTTAATGAAGAATTGATTTTCTGAAAGAGGAGAGCCTCTATTGAATAAAAATCTCAATCCAGAACACGTTTCGATTTAAATTAAATAAAGCCATAATCAGTTCTTTATTATTAGCCCTTTATTATATTATGTTGTAGACGTTACGAGAGCTAGTCGCACTCATCTTCAGGGCCACACCCAAATAAAATTTGTTACTATAGACCTTGAAGATGAGTGAGACTAGCTTTCGAAACGTCGGCGGTTTTTATTTTATCTGGCTGCTGTGTCCCGAGAAGGCTTTCGTTGTCTTGTATACTCAATAATATTATTAAAAATTTTTCAGGATTTTTATGCTTCGGCGATAGTAGATCTCGAGGCAATATGGGCCTGCTTGACCAATACATGGCACTCCTCTGGGTTAGAGAGAATATCGGTTATTTTGGAGGAGATAATGGAAGTATCACTTTGATGGGACATGGAGCTGGAGCAGCCAGTGTCGTCTATCATATGACATCGCCAAGGACTTTAGGTAAAGTCAAATAAATATAAAGGACAATTTATCAACCAGTAAAAATTAAACTTTCATAATAAAGTTGAATTTAAGGGTGAAGGAAGGAGGTAAGTTTTCAATATAGTAGAAACAATTCCTTACTGCTACCTTCACGTTAAATTTAAAAGAACTTGCATAATTGGCTTAAATAGAAATGCCTGAACCCACAATATATATATATTGATTACAACGGTTATCGTCTAAAGTCTTAAATAGCCTTAGTTGCCGAAAAGACTGTGTGAATGAGTGTGTGAGTGTGAGTGTGAATGTTTTTTTTTTTTTTTTTTTTTTTTTTGAAACTTGAATAATCAGTTGGAATTTTTTTGGATTATTGAGGCCAAATTAGGCTTCAGACCTAGCGTTCTTCCTTAGGACCAAGGACGGATCCAGATGAGTTTTCTCGGGGGGGATGGGGTAATCTGGTGTGACTGGTCGCATAGCATACGATAATTCTGAACTTGTTTACCAGAATAAATATCAAATTATTAAGTATTGATTTTTAAAATTTTACATTAAAAATAAAAATAAAAATTTCTAGTACGTGAATTTTTCCTTAGCGCAATTTCATATTCATACCGAAAATAGTAGCCTATATATTTAAAAATTGAAAAAAGTCGTGAGTGCCGTTTTCGAGAACTGATGTGCTTACAAACAAACAAATAAACGTACATTGCTCGTTTAATAGTATAAGATAAGATAAGATATAAAAATATATATATATATTGAATAAAAATTCTTGTTTTGGATAAAATTAAATACATTATACAAATAAATCAAGTTTAATCCAAAACAAGAATTTTTATTTAATATCAACAACTCTGAAAGCTTTAACTCTCAAATTATAATATATTGATTTTATTACATTTTTTTAATGGTGTATATTAAATCAATGTAATGTTTTTGATATGCAGGCCTGTTTCATCGAGCGATCCTGATGTCTGGGAGTATTACTTCACCATGGCTAAGTGTTCGACCTCAAGGACCATCTTCAAGATCTATTGCCAGGAGTTTAGGCTGTTTCGAAAAGAGTTCCGCCGATTTGCTGCGCTGTTTGAGAGCCAAAAATTCCGCTGAATTGATCCGTGCCTTTCAAGAGCAATACAATGTAAGCTAACTAGCTATACATAAACAGATCTATCAGCCAGCTCAGCATTAGGCTGGACCAGCAGAGTAACAGCAGAGGATTTATCCAGTAAAGGGACAGATAGAGCCAGCCAAACATACTTATAGATTGTTTACTAACAATAACATAATCAACAAAATAGAAACTAATAAGTCAAGTCCTGATTTCTATAGCAATACAAATATCCAGAAGCTTTCTGGTGCCAAAGGTCAAGGGTTCGCATCCCAACCACAGTCGAGAAGTTTATTTTAATTGAATTGGATACCAATCAATTGAAATAAATAGAGACAAGGTCTAAATAGTCTCAAAAGCCGAAAAAGACCTTAAACAGATTTAAAAAAAAAATCTTGTGTGACTGATCGCACAGCACAAAACTTTGGTAATCGAAAGTTGTGTTCTGTGCTTGTCTCATAAGATTTTTTTTCCATCGACATATATTTAGTTTCCGCCGATATATTATAATTTAAGATGTAAAATTTACAAACGTAGGAAAATATTTATATTTTGTTACCATGTCCCCAGGCAAAGTGTGCTTCAAAAGATTTCAAAGTCAAAATGAGAATGTACATTTTAAAGAGCATCTAAAAAATAATTGATTTTTGAATTTTAATCAAAATCGTTGAAGCGAATTTTGAGAAAATAAAAAAAAAAACTGAAAAAGTACATCAAGTACTCTCTGGCAGATTTTGTTCAAAAGCTTCATGTTACGTGCCAGGGGGGTGCCTAACTTAAATATAAAATTTCAATCTTGTAGCTCTTTGTATATCGGTGTGTGTATCTGTCTGGGTTCAATTTTAAGCATGAAGGAATTGAGCTAGGAGGTTGAAATTTTATATTTAAGTTAGACACCCTCCTGAAGCGTGAAAATAAGCTTTTAATTAAAATCGGCTAAAAATCACTAGTACTTTACTAATGTACTTTTTCAGTTTTTTTCGATTTTCTCAAAATTCGCTCCAACGATTTTGATTAAAATTCGTAAATGAATTATTTTTTAGATGCTCTTTAAAATGTATATTCTCATTTTGCCATTGAAATCTTCTGAAGACCACTTTACTCTTGTACTTCATAGGGAACATAGGAAAAATGGTTGCCATGGTATATATATCGACACGACGAAAAATCTTGTGTGACAAGCACAGAACACATCTCTCTTATCTTCGGTAATCGAAAGTTGTGTGCTGTGCGACAGTCACACCAGATTTTTGTTTAATTTTGATCCACTACTTCAAGCTATATACCTGGTGTATTTAGATAATGTATAGAATTAGAAGCGATGGTCTTGGCAATTATAGACGGCAAATGACAGGAGATGAGAGGACAACTTGTTCCTCATTTGTCATTTGAATAATTCAAGCGGGTTAATAAACAACTAATATTAGCGAATGGGAATTGAGGCTTTTCAAACTGGCATGTGACATTCAAATAAAAAAAAACAATTTCAACTCCAAAAGAAAATTGTTTCAAACTATTTTTTTTTTTTAATAGAATGGTAATTGGACGGACCTTGTGGCACCAGTGGTGGACTCTTTTTTACCAAATCGGGATCAATACTTGCCCAAGAATCCTGTGGAAGCCTTGGCCTCAGGAGATCATCTTCGAATTCCAATCCTCACTGGAATCACCAGCAACGAAGGGGCTCTCGTACTCTGTAAGAAACTCTTTTTCTATTCTCTAGAGAGACCCTAATCTATTTATTATTATCAAAAATGGCTAAAAAAAAACGAATCCGAAGTTTATTATTACAATACAGGTAGTATTTAATCATGTTCTTAAGAAATTCTTACTTTTTCTTTTCGATTTTTGAATTTATTTACGAGAGATCATCGCATAAATGCCTCATGCATCTCTAATTATCCAGAAGCCTGAAATAATCTAAAATAACTATCTTGACGATCAGATGTAACTGAATCTGACAGTGCAACAAATAAATAATGTGTTTGAAAGAATTATGGAGACAGGGAATATTTAAAAATGAGTTCGGGGGGGGGGGGGGAACCTCCCCGAAAAAATAAAAAATTTCTATTCCCGCCCCTGATATTATTATATACAGTATGACAGAGACACCTTAAAAAAGTAAGTTAAGTTAGGTTGAAGTGGCCGTTCCCAGAGAGGGAACACACTTAGGCCAATTAGGCCCTTTGTGATACCATGGTGAGGTTATCCCCCTTTCCTACCCTAAGAGGAGACTTGGGCAGGATGTTTGAATTATTTGCGACAAGCTGGATTCGAACCCGAGCCTTGTTGAGACTTTGGACGTTGTAATCCTCAGCTTAGCCGGCTTAGCCATTGACTCCTCTAAAAAAGTAAGTTAATAACAATGTTAAAAAAATATATTTTTTCAAAACAAACTTGTTAAACACTCATCATATACTGGTAATTTTAATTGTAGCTTTCATTGGCACTGAAGATGGCAACCGTTATGGTTACCGAAACGCCTAGATTAAAGAATAGAGATGTTCAACAAAACGCTGGTTTTATTCCTCCCAACTTCAATCTCAATTACAGAGTGGCGTCATTTCAACTTGGGGGGGGGGGGCAAACCTTTTTTTTCTTAAAATTTACTTATAAATAGGTGCTCAAATTTGGCCAAAAGATATATACTGTAATTTAATTAGTTGTTTAATTTTGTACAGTTTATATACTCGAAGATACACCTTGAGATTTCCAATAATCTCTTAAGAATTGATGATGGATTTATATAATTAAACCCGAAACGTCTTCTAAGTGGAGATTTTTATTCGATAGAGGCTCTCCTTTTGGCTGATTTATTCGATAGAGGCTCTCCTTTTGGCTTACATCCTCTCTTCCTGTCTATCATTATAATCGTTGAACAGCCACTTCTCTTATCAACATCTTTAAATTATTTATTTCTTCTTATTTCCTTAAAATTTTCTTCTTCGTGTCTCCGTCTCCAGGGTGTTCTCCAAGATTCTCCAAAGTTCTGTCATCTGTCCCTTTTTTTATTTTCAGCGCCCAGTTCTCTGGTCTTTTTTAGCTTTTCTTCTTTTTTTTTAGTTTACATGTTATTACGTAATCTAAAGTTTCGTCTTCTCGGTCGCAGAATCTACATGTACGTTGTCCCGTCCTTTTATATCGTTTCCACATCTCAATCATCTATTTACTATAATAAATATAAAATAATTTTAAGAACTGGAAATAAAAATTAATTTATTTTCACCCCTCGTCCAAGAAAATAACTGATGTCCCTAAAAGAAGAAGCTGAAATTAGTGAGAAAAAAATCGAAACTTTTTTGTATTAAATAGGCCTATTGTTGTAAATTTTGTTCAGATACAAACGTTTTTTTGCTTTTTGTAATTGGATAAGAAAATTGAAAGGCTCATTTATCTATTTGTTACAGATCAGTGGAATGAATTGATACGTGAATCTTTCACATATCTCCGTCGTTTTTTCATAGAATCAGCACTTCCATTGACACTCTCTCGATATGGATACAATTCATCATTCGGCGAATATGGAGAATATTTGGAGCTCATTCAGTGGATGTATATGCATGATATCCATGGAGGTGACACATCCCGGCTAGTGGTGAAACTCATGCAGGTGGGGAAAAGTAGAAATTATTTTTTCTCTGAGACTGCGTCTTACAAAAAATACGAGAACCATATTTCATTATTTAGAGATAATAATAAGCTACGCAAAATTCTAAAATAAATAAGCAAATGTCATTTTCCAAAAAAATAAACAGTCCTCTCTATTTATAGAAAATACAAAAAAACATTTTATTATGAAAATTTTAATTTTTTTTTTTTTAATCTAAAAATGTAAAAATCATTAATATCCAACCTATAATAATTAAATAAAATGGCGACAAAGTAAAAAATAAATTTCTTATTTAAAAAATTAACGGCCAAATAGTTCAGCACTCTTGCAAAAGATGGCAGGCTTGCCCTTCAGCCGGCACTCATAAGCCGCAGATTCAGATCACTCATAAGCCTATATTTGTGTATTTTTTGCAGTTATAAATGATATATAATAATATTTATAAACTCTTCATTAAAAAATCGACGAAAATCAAACAAATAGATGAGATTAAATATAGCCTACCATCCTGCCACCTCTATTGGCAAATTTTCCTAATAGTTGGGCTTTTTAGCTAAATTTTTAAGACCCCTAACGCCATCTTATCGGCAAAAACATGCGAACAGCTTTGTCTTCCGAAGCCCCTTAAAACAGATTGTCTTTTCAATTGAATAAAAAAATATTTTGTTGATTGAGATTAACGTCTATACAATTTTAATGAAAGATTTTTATTCTTTTCTAGTTATTTTCGGATGCTCAGTTCAATGCACCTCATGCGAAACAACTGGCATTGTTCGCTGCATCAGCTGGTGACTTGTCATCGCCGTCATTTCCAATCTACGTCTATCGGTTCGACCACACGGATGGCCCTGACCCATATGGTTCCACAATCCCTGTTCAAGGTGTGTGACAGCTGGGTACGAGTATCAACCAATGAATATATCAGCCCACTTGTTGATAGACGAAACATTGACGAATAGCTGCCCCGATTCTATTAATTAAATATCAACTCATTCGGGAATCATCTCAAACCAAACCACTCGATTTATTTAAATAGATTTATTTAGTGAACAAAATGAAATGAAATCTCTCACCAAATGACAGTCTCTTTGCAACTGGGATGAATGACACCTGCGGCTTTTTAGAACATTTAGAACCAGTTTCTATCAAAATTGTCTCCTATACGTTTGGAATAATTATATAGCAAGAAAATCATAATCAGAGAGAGGATTTACATGTTATTGCATTAATTAAAATAAAATGAATAATTAAATAATGGAATGCATTATGGAGGGGTTGCTTTTTCCAGGAAGTACTTCCTTCCCAAATCTTTGTATAAATATCTTTGGTGTACTTTCCAAAACTTGAAATATCAATTTAAAGCTCCAATTAATACGAAAAAATCGCTTTCATATTCTAACTTTTATTTTTTTCTTGACAATTTTACATTTTTATAATGTTTTTTTTCTTTCTCTTACTTAGCTACAGATATATTAAATACAATATTAGTAAATAGAGAGGAAATATTACATTCGTCTGTCTGCAAGTCTGTGTCTCTGTTTCTCTGTTCCTGATATTTGAGTTAGGTACCCCCCTGGCACTTAACACGAAGCTTTGCAACAAAATCGGCCAAAAAGTACTAGTACTTTACTAATGTACAGTGAGGGACAATATTAAGTCCCACCCAAGCGTTTTCTACTTGTGATTATATATATTGACACAAAATTCTGGATTTACAAACAGAGAACAACTATCAAATACCTACGGGGTGTTATGCGCCCAGTCACACCCCTGCATGCTTAGCCGCCCCCCCCCCCCGCAAATTTTATTTCGGTCCTAATATTAGACCATACAAAATATTTTTAAAATACCGTATATCCCTGAACCCTGAGGGCCCGGGCCCCATAAAGAGAAATTTTCATTATTTTTTTCCGTTTATCGGAGAGCTTTGAGGGCCCCGGGCCCTCGCAAGAGAAATTTTCATTATTTTTTTTTTCCGTTTTTATTGGAACCCCTGGCCCTCTCAAAGAGAAATTTCATTATTTTTTTCCGTTTTTATTCGGAGCTCTGAGGGCTCCGGGCTCTTAAAGAGAAATTTTCATTATTTTTTACCGTTTTTATTGGACTATGGCCCTCTCAAAGAGAAATTTCTATTATTTTTTTCCGTTTTTATTGAACCCTGGCCCTCTCAAGAGAAATTTTCATTATTTACACCATATTTTTAATTATTGTGGTCTTTTTATTTTATAAAAGTATTCTCAGTAGTTGACGAGTAGGAACAGGGCCGGATCTAGGGGGGGGGGGGCAGTGGGTGCGTGTGCCCCCGGGCGGCAGATATCAGGAGGCGGCATTTAAAGGAAAGATTTTACTAAAAAAAAAAAGGTAAAATGAAATATGAATTTTGTATAGACAATTTTTAAGGAGGGGCGGCAAATTAAAAAATCTTCTAGTATTTCGTAATTTTAAAATAAAATTATAAAAGATAGAAATCGCAAAGAAGTTTCATCTCATACAATCCAAGATTTTAAATATTGTTTTTCAGGTGCTATTCATGGATCAGATTTGCTTTATATTTTTGGCCTAAGAAAAACAGGAAACCGATATCCTAATCCTCAAACTCAATTAAGCAAAAGGATGAGGAAGGTTATGGAATAGTTTCATCAAATTTGGGTAAAGATTATCACAGATATATATATATATATATATAAAACTTTAAGATAAAAAATTAGTATATTATTGTGTTTTTTGTTTTTATAGGGATCAGCTTTACTCAACGACACGTATGGGTCTTTTTGGGCCCCTTATACATCACAACGGCAAGAAACTTTTCGTCTGCAACCTGATATTCACATGGTCACTGGAAGAGGATCCTTGGGATGATCCTCACGGTCCTGGCAGAAGGGGTTTCCCTCTGGAATGAGGACCTTCTGCCCAAACTGATGGAAATTCACACCAATCGCACTCCCATCTACGTATATACCTGAGATACGTGAATATACAGGTACATTTCTATTATTAATTAATAATTTTTATTTTTAGTTGATTACACAGGTCAACAAAAAATTTTTACCCAAATATTTTTTGGTTTAAAATTTTTTTATTCTTTCCCAGATTCCAGTGGGCCTTTGCGAAGTGCCATGGTACACGTTAATCGCGTTCGTGGCAGTTCTTCTTGTGCTACTATTTAGTAGTTATGCCTGGTTCTTCTTCGGAGACGTAATCGAGAATTGGACCATGCTGAGCTATTCTGACGGTGGCTTAAGGGCAAGAGAGGAGGCGGCTTCATGCAGCAGGGGGCGAGGTCAGGGGCAGAAGACGGAACACCGTATCCTGCAAACTGCCTGGAGGGTACAATCTGACTGCCGGCGCTTATGATCTGGCCCTCTTGCTCTTCAGTGATGATCATCCCAAAGACATTATATTCAGGGCTGGATTAAGAGGGAGAAGAGAAAGAAGAGAACACTGAAATAAATATTTTGTGCAAAAAAGGTAACAATCTGGGGAAAATAGAGAATAAACGCTATATACCTAGTCTACTTTTAGAACAAAATTTCTTAATCCAGGCCTGATCACTAAGCTAATATTTATTTATCTTTTAGAAAAAATTTTAAAAAATTTTCATAAGCAGGGCTTTCACTTTCTAAGTGTTATTCTTTGCCCGTAGGTATGCAGAAGAAGGAGATATTTAATATTTGATGTAAAATGTGAGGAAATGAGGAAGGTAATTCAGGTGCCAGGTACTTTGGTAAGAAAATTTGTTATCCAAATATATTTAAATTATCATCTAATTATAGATAAAAATAGCACGAGGTTAAGTTTCCAAAGGATTTTGTTTTTAGCTTATGCGCATTTCGACGTTAATAAACGTCATCTTCAAAGCTATGACTCAAAATGCACTCTCTTTGAAACTTAACCTCGTGTCCCCCCCCCCCCCCTAATTAGATGATATTTTAAAAAAATAAGGATGTTTCAACGATGAATTCTTTAAGTTATATCAAACAAGGGCGTATATAGAAATTTTTTTCGGGGGGGGGGGGTGGAGTCTGGACTCAAAAATTTTTTATACTGCATAGCAAAATTTTTTTTTTGACGAATTTTTTTGCGGGCTTTTTCTTTTTGTGGAATCCGAGTTTTCCACCCTGCAGGAAAAATTTGTGCGCTAAAATTATCTGGTTATATCTATATATGTATATGTGTATGGGAAATTTCGGGGGAGTCCCCTTGGCCTCCCCCCTTATATGCGCCCCTAATATCAAAATATAAATAACATTATAAAAGCCGAATAGGTTGTATGATACGATTCAATTTTAGAGTTATCTGATATAATAAATAAAACTTTTTGCGTTTGAAAAGTTGGGTTCTCGCTGGTACAAATTTTTTCCTTGGAAGTATTTTAACCCTATTTTAAATACGGCCCCAATTTTTCTTTAAAAAATATATTTCAACAGCTAGCTGACGTTTCGGCTTTAGTCAAAGCCATCCTCCGGAAACCAAGAAACGTCAGCTAACTGTTGAAATATATTTTCGAAAAAAATTCAGGCCCCATTTTCTTCTAACTTTCATTCCTGTTACAAATTCCACCAGCCATAAAATACCCTTATACAATAGAACCTCGATAAGTTAAACCTCGCTAAGTTCAAAACCTCCGTAACCTAAAAATTTTTCAATTTCCCTTCCCTTAAACCAGCGTAAAACCTCTGTTACTTAAAGAACAAAACCTCTGTAGCTTAAGCAAATATTTTGAGCATAGCCCTCGATAACTTAAAATAATATTTTGGTGACCTCTATAACCCAAAGGTATTTCTTTACATATCATCGAAAAAATAGTTGATGCAGAAAATCAAAAATACATGAAGCAGAAAAAAATTACTGATTTTTTTGTAAATAAATAAATCTATTAATTTAATTTATATTTAACTAAACTATTCTAAATAAACAAATAGAT
>JAKCPI010030925.1:0-15051 GCA_023213315.1 Euborellia annulipes
CTAATTATTAACCACCATTGCATTCGGGTAAAATTAAACACCAATAAATATTTTTGACTACCAAATATTACATATTTTAATTTTTGGACATATTTTTTTTTTTTTTTTGTGTTCTTTCAGCATCTTAGGCGATAGAGACTCTATACGATACAAGGGCGGATACAAGGGGGGGGGGGGGGGGGGGGTAAAGGGGGTAATTACCCCCCCCCCCCGAGATTCGAAAAAATACCTTTTTTTCGCAAAAAAATTTATTTTTAATGTAAAATTTTTTAAAATTAATACTTAAAAATTTGATGTGTATTTATATTCTGGTAAACAAGTACAGAATGCGCTTTTAAATTACCGAAATTAAAACAAAATAGTGTGCTGTGCGACGAGTCACTCCAGATTACCCCCCCCCGAGAAACACCTCTGGATCCGCCCTTGATACGATACCCATTAATTAACGTTATAAATGTATATGGGGGTTCAGGCTTATTTATTTATACCATTTTATATCCAAATTATTTAAATAAATATACACCGGTCTGCCTGGAATTCGAACCAGCGCGAATGTCAACACCTCTAGCTTCTTGGCTACTGAGGAGGGGGAATAAATTTATACAGATATATTTTTAAAATTTTTGAAACTTAACCACTCCTTTTTAGCCCTGGATCTTTGTTTGTTAACATGACAGGGGGACTGATTGTAACTACAGTATAATGCATAGAAGGCAATAGAAATTCCACACTTCAATATATTCATACATTTTTAATTAAAGTGTCCTCCCCTTAAAAAGTGTCACGTTTAAGTTGGGCAGTAATATAAATATAAAGAAAAAATACACAAGTAAATAATAATAAATAAATAAATATAAATGAGGTTGTTGATCTTGAGTTGAAAATTAATCTGTCATTGACCTTTTATCGAATTTTACATTAAAATAAATGTGATGTTATTTTAATAATAAGCCACCAAAAATTGAGATTTATAATACGTCCAATACTTGTTTTTTTTTTCGTAATTATACCTATGTTGATTTCCCCCTCCCTCCGCGTCTTTATGATAATACATCAACAGGAGTGTAAAAAGAGTGTTTATAATAATAATATCGATTTTTTTTTCTATTTAAGTGTTGTTTTCACTCCTGAAAAGGGCAAGAATGATTATTATTAAAGAATTATGAATGCTAATGTACAAAAATACCATAAGAGAGAAGAAATGTTTCTTCTCTCCTTCCCCTCATAAAATACCAACACACCTTTCAACTCTTCAAATTATCAATCTTCTTTTGACCGTTAAAATGAGTTTGCCTTTTTTTTTTTACTTCAAATTTTGCAGTATTATGCATAATTAAATGTTTTTTTGTTGTTGTTGTTGTTGTTTTTGTTTCCTTAATGCTGACTGACTAGCTGTTTTACATCTTATTTCTATAATAGGGTTTCTATTGCATCGATTTTTTTGTTATTATTCTTTATATGGTCAATCATTCCATGGAGAGGAATTAAATTGTTTGTTTGAAAAAAATATTATAGTAGTGGTGTTGCAAGAATCTTTACCGCCTGGGGAGTTCTTTCTCTTTTTCTAAAAAATAATATACGACGGTCCGTTTAGGACTAGAACAGCCCTTTAATGGCCTCAAAAGTACCCCAAGAGATACGCCGAATTTTAAATAGATTCTAAGAAAATGTAAAAAATAGTTAGATTCCTATATTTTTTTAAAGAGCAGATATAAATGAATCAGTGTAGTGGAGGATTCACCTATAATCTAAAAGAAACTTAGAACCCTACTAATTACCCAAGATGATAAATGAAAAAAAATTTGGATGTACAGTGAGTGACAATATTAAGTCCCACCCATGCGTTTTCTACTTGTGATTATTTCATTGTTTTTAAAAAATATTATACAATATATTTTTTAATGGAAAATTAGGGTTCAAACCTAGAAAATTTCGAAAGAAGATTTTCATTTTCTTTAATAAAAACAATGAAATAATCACAAATAGAAAATGCATGGGTGGGACTTAATATTATCCCTCACTGTACATTTCCAAAAATATAAATTAAATATTATGCTCTTTACTGGAGTCTACACATTAAGACCAAAAATATACAAAAAAATAGCATCAAACGACAAATTCCCCCGTCGCCGAGAGATTAGAGATGTTGACAAGAGTCAATATTGATAATCTAAAAAAGGGGCGTGGGTTCGGACTCCAGGCACACCGATGAATTTATTTAAAGCATTTAGATATCAAATGGTATAAATAAATATGTCTGGGCCTTATTATTATTTTTTAAATGATTCTAAGCCTAACTCAGGCAAATCAAAAATGGAATTTTGAAAAACCTTTCTTACTAACAAAAGATAGATTAAATTAAAAAAAAAATTTGTAACACTTGTCAACATCATCTCTAAGTATTTTAATAATCCAAGTTTCCAATAAAAATGTTTTCCCCTCGTCAGTCAATCTTAAAATAAATATACTGTCTTCTCTCCTCGCCTTGTCTCGCGAAGCGGGGTCGGCGGACCTCACTCTTTCCCTCCAACCCTATCATACGTTTTTACGACCGGAAGAATTAGGACAGGCCGGCCCGTCGCACGGTCTAACGCCTGTTGAAAAGAGGAATAAGAGACAGACATTTAAAGAACTGAAGGACTGCCTGTCCCAGCACGGGCAGCTCGTGGTCGCCATCCACGTACCCACAAGTGGACCCATGAGCAACTTACAAATAAATTACTGTACTAATTGAAATTTAGGAAACGCCTAAGAAATGGAATATAATAAAATATTAAATCACGATTTAACAATAAAATATTCTAAATAATTATATTTGAAAAAAAAGAAAAAGGTTATCTTTTAGTAGTTTATGATCTTCAGTAATAATAATCATAATGTGAGTACTAATATTTAAAGTTTATATGTAATCTGCTTTTCATAAGCTCAAAGCCCACGTCGTCAATCATTGTGAAACGACTCCGCAAAGAGTATCTCTTTCTTATGAGAAAATTTTACTTTTAAATAAATAAATAAATTTAGATGATGAAATAGGTTTTTATTGATTAGGAGGGATGAAGGAGAATTTATTTATTCATTCTTTCTTGAGATTTTAATCATTCCTATTAAGCAATTGGCGATTGAATTCGTATTTTGACTTTTTTGTCTCTTTTTGATGACTAGCGACAAAACAAAAAAAAAGTTTAGGTTCATAAAGTGGGAAACGGATAGTTTAATTAGGCTAAATTTCGTCCCTCAAATTCAACAAATATTCTAATCTCCCCGCAGGTAGAAGTGAAATTTTCGCAGATTGAAGCAAAGGCTTCTTCTAAAGGCCAATTGCTTCAGTTCTAGTTAACTAACAAACTTATCCGATCGATAGCAAATCATCTATACAAACAACACGCTTAACCTTCGAGTTAAAAAAAAAAGAATTTTTCACAAATAATTAGTATCTGAGGCAGTGGCGGATCCAGAGGAGTTACTCGAAGGGGGGTAATCTAATGTGACTGGTCGCACAGCACACAATTTTTTTCTTATTCTCGGTAATTTAAAGGTGCATTCTGTAGTTGTTTACCAAAATATATATATAAATCAAATTTTTAAGAATTATTTTTTAAAATTTTATTTTAAAAATACAATTTTTTTCCCCAAAAAAATATTTTCTCAAATCTCGCCTTTGCATCCACCCTTGATCTGAGGTTTAAGGAAAATTTAATTTTAATAAAGACATCATTTATTAAAATAAAAATTTAAATTAATTAAATTAAATATTAAAAAATTAAGATATTTAATTATAACTAATTAGTATTTTAAACAAAAATTTAAAAAATCCCTAATTTCACCCCATTCAGTATAACTGAACTTTGGGTCTTAGCTAATTAACTACGACTTGCCAAAAGTCGTGGGTTCGGACCCCAGGCAGACCGATGATTTTATTTAAGCCATTTGGATACCAAATGGCTTAAATAAGAATGCCTGGACCCCTAATATGTATATTAATCAATAACGGATATCGTCAAAGTCTTATATGGCCTGAGTTGCCGAAAAGACTGTGTGAATGTGAGTGTGAGTGGAAATGAGAGAAAAGTGTGTGTTATAAAAAAACTACGATTTGGATTCTTATTTAATCATATGATTAGTATGTGAAAAGACTCGAAGGGTTAGCTAGTTAATTAGAAATGAAGTAACGGCCCTAAGCCGTTACAAATTAGAAGATTAAAAAAATTTTTTCATAGTAATCTTTTTTAGTTTTAAGGCTGAGGGTGGGGGACGAGATAGTTCCCTCTACAATCACAGAATAAACTATCTATCATCAGCGACGACTTATTTTGTATTTCTTTATATAATTGTGTGCAGTGGTAACCCTGATCAGTTCCTAACTTTTGCTGCTTGCACGATTCAATTGGAAATAAACGGCGAAGGGAGGGGAGGGGGAGCCTTAGGAAGCGGAAGGGCGCGACTATCTTAAATATTAATGAAAACTTGGATTATTTTATACGATAAGGAAACCAGATTGACAGAACTTTAATCCGATTAAGCTATCGAATCATCGAATTATTATTTATATTATAAACTATATAGAGTATTTAAATCCGCAAGACTTTCGAAAAAAAGTGAGCTAACTGTTGCAACATGTTTTTTAACTACTTGATAGCCATCAACAACATTTCATTTATTTAATAAATTTTGAAAGAAATTCTACACCTTTTTAAAAGTATTAATATTATCGCTTTACGCGGGAATAAGCTCAAGATTTTCTTTTATAAAAGAACAGAAACCAACAGGTTTTTTAATGCAATTTTTTCCATATTGAAATAAAGGTGTCTTCGTACTTTATATCCATGATGATGACGGTGATGATACTATTTATTTAATATCCAGTCCAAACTCCGTATTTTAATTAAGTCCCACTTCAAGAAAAAGAACGTAAATAGTGAGTTGAAGGCGTAGGCTGACTGAAATTTCATTTCCATAATGTAAGAAAAAATAATTATTTTCTTTGAAAATGTTTCTCAATTAATTGGGATTAATAATTCCACTTGTTATTAGTCTATTTGCAAATTTAAATTTTATCTGGAGATCTCTGATTAAAGTTAATTAATTAACACTTGAACGATTAGCGTGGAATGCATTTATTGTCGGCAAAAACTTGATAGCGCCACAACTTTATTATTTTTAATATCTTATCCAAACAGAAATTTTAATCAAAATTCTCAATATTTAAAAAAAAAAATTTTTTTTTTGAAAAGTCTATATAAATTAATTTTTTCGGGCATGAATCCCGAACAGACATTTCCGATTGGAGATATTTTTTTTACTCTGAGAAATTTAAATCAGCACTGAGCTGTACTATACTTATTATTAAACACTATAATTTATTTCACAATAATTATGATTCACAGTTCCGCAGATTTATAATAAATATTCCCCATAAAGGATTTTTTATTATTTTTTTTTTTTCACTTGAATGTCTCTCACGTATCGTCAAGGTTAGAACTAATCCTTATTATTATTATTATTATTATTATTATTATTATTATTATTATTATTTCTTCTCATTATACTACTTTTAATCTGAAAGACGGTGATTATTAACATTTCAAAAGGGAAGAGAAAAATAAAATAGCTGTTTTTTTTTTTTTAATTCATTGTTTATATATTATGTCTGGTTTTTTTAACCCTTCTTCAGCTGCTGAGGCCATTTAGGGGTATAACTTTATTATATAAAAATAGTTAAATACATATTATCGATGGCTACCGGGGGACGTTCAACACGATTATTGCTCGGGGATTGCGGGACTCACTTTTTTTTTATCTCAGGGGACCTCAAAACATGTATATCCATCAAAATCTCGATATCAAATTTTTGACATGATCACAATACTTTCACTATATTTCATATATAGGGTAAATGATAGTAAAAAATTTTCAATAGCGATTCATGGATGGATTATCTCGGAAAAAAATTTTGATCAGATCAGATAATGAACTCTAGAAATGGGTCGTTTTGATAGCTTACCTACCCCAACATTAAAATAGTCTCCCTATGGGGAAATACATGGTGTGTGTCCTTCAGCATTAAAATAGCTGAAGGACAAACACCATGTATTTCCCCAGGGGGTAGGTAAGTTATCAAAACGACCCATAGAAATATTTATTTGGGCTCTGATAGCAGATTGCAGTGACGGATCCAGAGCAAAACTCATGCGGGAATCTCACCGACAAACGAGTTTATGCAAATATATACGAAAACCAACACATTTTAGAGGGGACGCCTGAAACGTCCTGCTCGTAAAGTAACTGACTTTCCAGGCAACAATGAAGAAATCTGGGAAAATATTTCAAAACGTTATAAGTAGCAATTAATTAAAGAAATCATTGTCTTTTTTTTGATAAATTAATATGGCAGGAAAAACCCCAAGATAATAAAAAATTTGAATTAAGAAGGTAAAAAAATTATTTATCCTAGGTTCACTTTTTCGTAGAATCAATATCTTTAGGTGGCAAATATTTTTCCTGAAAGTGTTTGTACTAGTTGAGTATTGCAGGGGTTTCCACCTCCGCATTCAACCCATGCATATACACGAAACGAAACGGCCTTATCCGTCGAGTAGAGCAACAGTTAAGGCGATGCCAGGCAGCAAGTCTGTCAAGTTGGGGCCATTCCAAGTCTCAAGCTTTAAAAACTCATCCGCCTACAGGATTAGAAGAAAAGAAAAAAGAAAGAACAAGAAGAAGAGGGTCAATCAGGTCCAGCGAGCAACGCAGGCATCGCTACACACTAAATATTCCAGCAGCTCTAAATTTACACACAACTCTAACGCTAATGAAAGGCTTAATTAGCCATTTCCTGGGATAAACTTAAGTCTTCCCTAAAAAAAAAGAAAGAATATTGCATAGCAAATGAACAAGAAGGGAAAACAAACATGACGAGACGAGACTTTTGAACTTTGCTGTTATATGTGGGTGGATAGCTAATAAAATGTTGACAAAAAAAAAGAAAACATATTCCCTTATTAGGAAAGGAATTTTGTCACCAGACAGAAAATCAATAAATAGTTTTCTTTTTTTTTTTTATAATTTGCATATGAATAAAAATATTATTTATTTTTTTGAGTTGTATAATTAGAATATATGTGACCATTGCCGGTCCGATTGCATGTTTAGACCAAGAGATAAAAATTGTTACTAGTGGCAAGTATAAAAAAAGAAGAAAAATGATTTTTATTATAATAAAGGGATGGAGATATCACCACCAAGTTCAATAAAATTCCAAAAACAAGATGTTACGGCCTAAATTTATTGGACAATAGGAAAAGGAGCAGGAGCAGCCAAAAAAATATAAAGCTTCACAAATTAACGAGAAGATTCTTTCTCACAGAATAAGTAAAGATGGAACAACTCGCCCGTACATATGATACATAATGATTGTGGCCATATGACCAGCTCCGGGATCTAAACATTTTTGAAGTACTGATTATGGGATAATAGTCGAACCATCTCGTTAATTTGGGAAAATCGGAGACTTTATATTTTTTGGATGCTTCTGCTCCTTTTGCTGTTGTTTAAATAAATAGCCACTGACTTCATTGGTTTATCTAAATTTATTAGACCATGTTCAGTTATTGTATATTGTAAAATACATACGTGGTCGAACCAGGCTTTGTCAACAATAAAATTTATCTGCCTCATACAATATGCGTCCAAGATGAGAGGAATAATCATCATCTCTATTATAAAATTAACAATGTCAATTTTGGTTTTTGAATCATATGACATAAAGAGCGAAATTTAATTTCCCAAAAATAATATTTTTTTTCAAATCTCGGGGGGAGGGTAATTACCCTCTTTACCCCTGGTATCCAGCCTTTGCATGACACGAGATCTCGAGTAGACTTGGGAGCATTAAAAGATATGAAAATTTGGGTTGTCTAACTTCCAGGGAATAATACTGTATTAAATATTATTATCAGGGGTGTTCGATTATGGATTCGATTATCGATTATTCCGATTAATCGATTATTTCGATTATGGAAAATAATCGATTATGAAAAACAACAATCGATTATACCTTTTTTTTTAATTTTTTCATTATTTCCTTTTCGTGAAGGACTACTTCCGGCCTTCTTTTTAGCATACGAGTCTCATCCCAACTTTTCAAACGCATGTTTCCCGAAAATAATCGATTAATCTACAACGACATTTGAAACTGGCCAACAACAACAACAATCAGGAGATGATGGATCATGATAACTGTTAATGTGCTAGTGCAACCTGTCAATAACTACTAATTTCATTCAATTTTTATATTATGTATAGATAATGTCTTACTGTTTGCTCCAAAGTACTTTTATATCATTTATTTTAAAAGAATTCATTCACTAGGCCAACGGGGGGGGGGAGGGGGAAGAGGAAAGGAGGAAGGAAAAAAAAGAGGAGGGGGAGAAAGGGAGAAGGAGGGGAGGGAGGAAAGGAGGGGAAGAGAAGAAGGGAGAAAAGGAAGAAGGGAGGAAGAGAAGCAGAACAAACACAATAATCCAATTATACCAAAATAATAATAATATTTAATGGCTGGAAATATATGTAAATAAGATATGAAAATGCAGGTAGCCAAAATGAAAAACACTCTCGATACTCTGTGAACGTTCACTGAGTATCGAGAGTGTTTTTCATTTTGGCTGCCTGCATTTCCATATCCTATTTATCCAATTATACCATATTTAACAAAAATATTTTGTTTTTATCGCACCATTTTATACCCCAAAGTCAACGAAATTTAAAATTCAATATAAATTCATGAATATGTGATCCAGGGTAATGAAGAATTTTGTCAGTGTATTTGATATAGGAAAAACAAATCTGACTGGAAAAATGTCCATCATTTGTCATTACCAACTTTTATTCAGTTTTTCTCAATTTCCCTAAAGGTTGCTGAACTCTGACTTAGAGGGTTTCTCAAATAAATGGTTCAATTATTATGGGAGTTTTTAAATATAAATAATGTACAACGTTTCGACTACTTATTCTGCAGTCGTACAGTATTTATATTTTTAATAAATAATTAATAGGCTTACAAAATGTAATCTATAATTAAAAACTTCCATAATAATAGTCAAAAAACACAAACCACCAAAACTTTAATAAACACTAATATTTAACTTCAAGTAAAGAATGAGGCGGACACACACTTAGATTTGAAGTAATAATTGATTTTAGCTTAATTATTTTCTGTAATTTAAATGAAAGCGAGAGTCTGAAAAAAAATTCATCTCCAATTGTCTATTTTGAAATTTGATCAGATGTTGCAAAAGAAATTATAAATTCAATAATAATAAACAAGGAATCTTTTTTTATACTGATATTTGAGTAAGTACGTATATAAATCTAAAAATTTTTTATAGTCTTATTTATTCAATTTTCATAGGGCCTCGGGTGTTAAAAATCAGAAAATTGAAAATGTTAAGTTAAAGCTATAATTCAAAGAAAAAAAAAATTCAATACCTAATATAATTTCATGTCGATAGATCAAAGGTCGAAAGTTTTTTTTTTTTTCTTTTTCGCAACGCTAGTAAACAACAAACAACACACAAGAGAGAGAATCTATTACGATCTACATTTCCCTCCCCGTCAATTAAATTCATAAATTGAAATGAACAAGACCTTTTGGTTATGAGAAAGAAATTCACCATAAATATGTTTGAAGAATTATTGCCACTCACTTTACTGCATTTATACATTTTTATTGGTGCTCATTTGAAAATTAAAGTGTATGGAAATATAGAGAGGAAAAAAAAATTATTATAATTTTGTACATTGGAGGGTTTATAAAGAAAGCCTTAGGGCTTCTTCTTATGGGTGGACTTATGCAGTCTTTAATCTCTTCAATTGAAATGTGCCTGAGCTCATTACTTATACGCTCATTAATATCTCTGCTCCTTAGCTGAATTTGAATTTGATATTAATCAGGATTATAAAATCTGGAATAGAAAAAAAAAATGGATTATTAATTTTAAAAAAAGGATATCATATGTTAACCTTCTTCAATACCAGAAGTGTTGTAAGCTCTATTAAGTTCAATAAAGTTATTGATTAAAGGATTAAAATAAAATCCCGATATAAATGAAATAAATAAAAGCAACAACAATCAAAATATCTCTTCAAACTTGGAATTAAAACAGCCGATATGACTAAAGTTGTTGACAAATGTCAATAATGAGAGTTTGGAAGCCAAAAGGGCGAGTTCAGTAGTCCGATGAATTTATTTAAATCATTTGGATACCAAATGGTATAAACAAATATGCCTGGACACCCTAATATATTTCGTTTCTAAGTACTGAGTATTGTTAAAGTCTATATTGCCTAAGATGCCGAAAAGATTAAAAAAAATAAATAAATAAAATGCAGCTCCGGTGGATCTAAGGATAGGTGGTCTCTCAGAAATAAGAGAGTTGAACGGCCGCCGGAAGCCATCGATACTTATTTAATAAGATATACTGTATAATTTTACTCCTTAGTCTAAATGGCCGCAGCAGCCGAATGACTTTATATTGAAAACAAATGCAAAACATTTAAAAAAAAAAGATATCAAGTTCTGAAGGCCAAAAATTACATTCCCAAGGAAGGGTTTAAATCCTTAAACCTCTTCTTCCACAACTGCTTTCTTTAATGGCTTATAAAAACTCTGGATATAAGTCTCAAAGAGCTCAACAATTTGCTCTATCTAATTCAATACCGGTACAATATTGGCATAATTTAATAGTCAATATACAACATGTATTATACATATATTGACTATTACGCCGCACCGGCGTAGGAACTTCTTTATTTTAAACAATGATAAAACAAAAAGTATTGGAGATATCATTTTAAATATTTTTTTTCATTGCTTTTGAAAATGATATCTTGAAGGTGGCCACCGTTCTCTTCAAAACTTTGGGTGAGTCGAAATCTGAAGTTTTGGACCACTTTGGTCAGCATTTCCTTGTCAATCTTGGCGTTAGTATCACGAATATTGTTCTTCAGCTGTTCTAGGGTTTTCGGACGTTTGGTATGCATCAAGAATTTGAGATATCCCCTTAAAAAACAATCACAGGGTGATATATCTGGCGAGATCTCTGGCCACTCTAAATCAAGATAAGAGGTTCTGTCTGCGCTCTCACAAGATAAATCATCCTGTTGTTTTTTATGAGGATATCTAAATCCTTGGCGTATACCAAATGTCTGAAAACCCTATATCAGCTGCAGAACAATATTCGTGATACTATCACCAAGTTCGACATGGAAATGCTGGCCAAAGTGGTCCAAAACCTCAGATTTCGATTTGAAATTTGAAATAAAAAGATTTAAATTCTTTTGCAATTTCATTTTCGATTCAATTTTCGCCAAAATTATTGAATTAAAGGAAAGTTTTGTGTCATTTATTACAGTTCAGCTCAACCATTTCCTTTTTATGTCTAATAACCATATTTATTGTTATTATATCTCTATTGCGGAATAAAGAAAAAGAAAAAACCTAACGATACGTGTGAGTGTAGATAGAATGAAACTCTGCATTTATATTCCTTTTAATCATCAATGCGAAGGAGTAGATTTTTTCTTTAATGCATACAGGTGAATGGATCCAACCCATCGAGGTTATTTCATCAACCGTCTCGAGTGGGATTTTGATTTAATTATTTATGAGATCATAAATATTTCTCTCAAATTGTCAAACGATTTTTTTTTTAATATCTTGTTCATACTACGTACAATTAATCCAAATATATAATATATCAAAGAGCCTTGAAATGTTTTCAAATTTTACATATTTAAATAATTAATTAATTATTTTAGATTGAAATCATGAATTTCTTTTTATGAGTGCTGAATTTCCATGGACATGCACTGTCGCTTAGAATAGAGGTGTCCCCTCAAAAGACATCGCTTCTCATTATGAACAATAAAATTTATTTAAGTTATAGGCCTACTACTTCAAAATGAAATATCAAATAAGGCTTAAAAATTTTTTTATAAGGCTACAAAAAAGACACAAGAGTTAGGCTTTTTTTAGAGAAAATATACAGGTAGGCTATATGAAGACCTAAAGAAAAATTATGAACTAAGTGCCTTTTTTAAGTTTTAAGATAATGATATATTTATTTTTATTTTTATATATATGCAGGGCACATACAGCTCACGCATTTTGATGGCAATTATCTGATTTACTACACAAAGTTTTGAGACATGGAATCAGAATATACTTCAAGTGGCTTGGAAAAATGGCACAACAGGAACAGGGGTTTTTTTTTTTTTTGGAATGGGTGTAAAAGGTCCGAAGTTCTATAATGACGTGGTGACATGCAGCCAGGAAGAAAATAATTAAAAAAAAAATAATTATAAAGGAGAAGCATAAAAGGGCAACTCAAATGCGAGAACTGAGAAGTTGAGATTAGACTTGAAAGTCTGAAGATTGTAGGTTTTGGGGGAAAATAGACGCAGGAGCTTGTTCCAATCATTTGGATACCAAATGGCTTAAATAAGAATGCCTGGACCCCAATATGTATAATAATCAATAACGGATATGGTAAGAGTCTTATATGGCCTGAGTTGCCGAAAAGACTGTGTGAATGTGTGTGATTGTGAGTGTGAATAAGAAAAAAAGTATGAGTGTTAAAAAAAATGTTAAAAATTGTGACATAACAATCCAAAGTTTTTTTTTTAACCCTCTTCGGCTGAGGCCATTTAGGGATATAACTTTATTATATAAATTGTTAAAATACATATATTATCGATGGCTACCGGGAGACGTAACAATGCAAAGTTGAATTTATAAAATTTTTTGAAAAAAAAAAAAGATTTTCACAACAGGGAAAAAATGGGGTGATTATGTGAGTCATGAGGGAAAATTTACTAAAAAAAAAAGTTAAAATGTTATGAAATTTGTATAAGAAATTTTATTCGGGGGGGGGGGGGGGTAGTTCTTTGTTGTGACATAATATTTGTAGGGGGGTTTATTTGTATGTGACTAACTGTGTCATGGGGGGGGGGGACTAGAAAATCGCCAAAAAAAGGCGTTATGTAATATGTGGACGACCCCTTACCTCTCGGATTATCCGAACCCTCTCTGATAAACAAAAAAATGTTCTGACTACGTCCCTCCTTGAGCAATTGAGACAAGTTTTGAGAAAAAAATATTTTGTGAATAAGCCGACCAATTTTATGATAAAAAATTCAAAATGTACCCAGGGGGCTGGTCCTTTGAATGGATCACAAATAAATGATTAAAATTAGAATTCAAACCCGGAAGCTCTCGGCGGCCTTGTGTATATAATTATGGCCATAAAACTATATTTCTTTAAAAAAAAAAAAAAAAATTAAAATAAAACATTAAAGAGAAAAAGATTCTCGAAGAAATAAAATGATTAACTGATTTGAAAGAGAAAAGCGATCGATATTATTTATCAATCTTTGATAGGAATGATGAATTATTTGATTAGTTAGACCGGTTAATCGAATAATATTAACCAGTTAGACGCTCCCATCTATAGCTAATAAATATGCATGCGCCCAAAAGGAAACAATAATTATAATAGCCGAAAGAATAATAAAAATAAATAAAAAGTTGTAGAATTTGACATGGGTAGAAAAATTGAGGTTTGGGAAAAAAATACAAGTTCAAGACATTTAGCTGACGAAAGTCCTGAAGTTCTGAAGTCAACAATACTTCCAGCCATAAAAATATACCACACAACCTTTGTTTTGGCTTTAAAAGGAATAGAAAAATTAAATAAAAAAGAAACTTGTGACAAAAAGTGACAGGTAGTATGTTGTTTTTAGGTATAATTATTAAAAATCGATAAATTTTCAATTATATTTATTTTTGGATGAAAATTTATCGATTTTTCATAATTTTCCCAAAAAACGACATACTACCTGTCACTTTTTGTCCAAGGAACAAAACAGAAGTTTCTTTTATTTAATTGTATTGTATTAATTAATAATAATTTGGACTGCTTCCACCATTTTAACGAATAGAAAAATGTTTGATATTAGAAAAAGAAGTATTAGAAGGGTGGTGGTAACCTCAAGAATGATAGATTTTTTTGTTTTAATTTATACTTTCTCTTACTTATATATTTTTAATTCTATGGTAATATATAGTGAGAAAAATTCGAAATGGCAATCCTATTGTATACTATATATAGTAATTTTATTATAAAAAAATTTATTTTGAACTTATGTTCAATAATTATTGTTTTTTTTTTCTAACACTCACACGCAAAAGTATTTGTTTTTTGGCCGACGGACGTTATACTTAGAAGTTTAAATTTAGCCCCCCGAGTTTGGCGTAGTAGGTAGCGTGCCTACCTCCTATACCAAACGTCGCGGATTCGGACCCAGGCAGTCCGATGATTTTATTTAAGCCATTTGGATACCAGATGGCTTAAATAGAAATGCCTGAACCCCCAATATATATATATTAATTACAACGGTTATCGTCTAAAGTCTTAAATGGCCTGAGTTGCCGAAAAGTCTGTGTGCATGTGTGTGAGTGTGAGTGTGAATGAGAAAAAAGTGTGAATGTTTAAAAAAAAAAAGTTTTAATTTAATTTTTTTCACCTAGCCTACTTTCGTTAAAAATTAATGACTATTACGCCCTTTCATATATTTAAATCACCGAATATATATCTTGAATTTAAGAATTATTTTAATTCTACTTTTGCATTATGGGTTGATATATTAAATTAAAAGCATAATCAGGCATGATGAAAGTTAATTAATAACCAAACTCATTCACATTCATACCCACCAAATTGGTTAAATTAATCCCCAGTCATCGTTGACGTTCAACTTTTGTCTCCGTTCCATGATAAATGCAAAACACACTCACAACAAAAAAAGAATTAAAGACATAAAGCTGTAATTCAGTAGCAAATGCAATTTAATCTCCCTCCCGTAGAAGAAGAGATCACTCCTTTTAAAGAGTGTTAAAAAATAAGAGAGTAATAAATATTTAAATCTTTCTCTGGAATTTATTGCATAAGCATTGATATTGACAGCTTATTAACATTATCATATGCTTGCTTGCTC
>JAKCPI010030926.1:0-77292 GCA_023213315.1 Euborellia annulipes
TGTTCATCTACCTTTCTTACGATTAATATATAACAGCCATTTTACACTTTTATGGTAAATTCTAATTTGAAAGTTTAAACCACTAGTTCTGATACCGCTGAGATCAGACTAAATGTGTGCTGAAAGAAGTTTAATTGACTATATAAAAAATACCGATTAATAAACTCTAGAATCAATTTTTTTTTTTTTTTTTTTTTTTTTTTTTTTTCTCAAAAGAATTTTATCAAAAAATTGCCACTGGCGAATATAATTTAAAAAAATGGCTTTTACTATAAACACAAAAGTAAAATCAGTATTAATTCAATATATTGTCTAAATCAGCTGTTCCCAACCCCGTGGACCGCAGGCTGATTGGAACTGGGCCGCGGACGCCTAAGAAAAGATAAAATATATATATATATATATAAAATTATATACCTATATACACTGGGCCTCAAGCGTTTTTTTTTTTACGAAAAAACTGGGGCAAACATTAAAAAAGGTTGAGAACTGGTCTAAATGTAAAATAATTATTGGGAACAAAGTAAAAAAAAAAATTGGTTCGAAATCAGGAAATAGACGTCACGTGAAAAGACCAGCGGCTGTGTATAACGACACAATCAACAATCAATTTTTTTTTATTTAGAATGGTTTTTTCTCCTCACCAACAAAGGGTTTCAAAATTAAGTGAAGACCTGTCTCAAAACCTGGAGACAATCTAAGAGAGTATAGAAAATGTTTACATCTTCACGTTGAATATATGAAAAAAAAGAAACTTTGATTTTTACTTGACTTCTGGTAATAAAACCATTTTGCGATTCACTTCAATTTAAACTCAAATTTATTATTTAAAGAAACTTTAGAAGAAATTGAAGGGCAATGTTTATCTACGCCTTTACAGTAGAAAAATATATCAAAATGAGCCTTTTAGCTCCTCTAATATCACAGAATTGAGGGTCAAGTATTTTCTTGAATTTTGGAAAATCACATTTTAACCACAGAGAGTAATACTTTTAATGTTTCCGAGATTCATTTATGAAAATGCATTTTCCTTCTTAATTATGCAATTTAAAAATGAGCTGAGTTTCCTTTTTCTATTTAAAATTATTCCGCTTCCTCATTAGTAAGCGTATCATTTAACGAATCATAATTTTTAGAGAAATGATGACTGCTACAAACAAGAGAGAGAGCTTGATGAGCTGATATAAAAGCCCAAATGGCAGCTATAGCATAACTATCAGAGACAGGAAGCAGAGCTGAAAAAAAAAGAATCAAATCAATAAAAATGAAATTTATTTAAATAGAAGAGAAGAGACTTACGGATTGCATAGTAGAAAAGACCAAAGAAATACCAAATAAATGCAGCTAAACTTATCGTAGCTGTGACAACACCAAATGGATGAAAAGCTTTAAGCGCATTTAATGAATACCATTGAGTGAGTATATTTCGTAAATTCAAACAATTAATATGAAATGACATGGAGGCCGATGAGGCTAAAAAAAAATACAAAAGAAAAAATTGTCTTTTTTTACTCTCTCAGGATTATGATTTAAAATTTAGTAGTCATCGTTTAAAGAATTTAATAGGCTTCAGAACAATACACAGAAAAAACTATTTAGGCAGGTCATATGAAATGTTTAATTGTCTGATAATGTTTTTATTTAGAATTTGATCAAATTTTTAACCTTTTTTGAATGCAAGTAAAATTAGGACCAATCCCCCCCCCTTGTCTCTTGTCATCAAAAGTCGTCCGTACATATTTATTTAAATCAAATGGTAATATATATTAAGAAATTTCATTTTTCAATAGATGATACGAAGCAGTAATTGTTGGAACACGAACTTGTACTTCTACTTCAAAGAACATTAAAGGGGACTAACAATGAATTACGATTTATTTAAAAAAAAAAACCTTTAGGGTTGCCATTTATGGGTTGAATTTATATATATATATATACACAAATATAATGTAGTACAGTGAGAGATAATATTAGGTTCCACGCATGCGTTTTCTACAAAAAGTATTATATGTTTTTTAATGGAAACTTTCATGGTTCAAACCTAGAAAATTTCCAATAAAGATTTTCATTTTCTTTTATAAAAACAATGAAATAATCGCATTTTTATAAAAACAATGAAATAATCACAAGTAGAAAACGCATGGGTGGGGCTTAATATTGCCGCTCACTGTTACCGGAGGACGTTCCACACGCTGATTACTCGGGGTCAACTATGATTTACGATTAAAATGTCAACAATAAAGTTATATTATTAATTTCTTATTATAGCTGTTTATTTCATGACATAGCCCTTGACCTATGGCTCTGAGGTAAAGCATTGGCTTCTGATACCAAAGGTCAGGGGTTCGCGCTCCCCTCCGGGCGACAAAATTTATTTGTATTGAACTGGATACTAATCAATTGAAATAATTAAAGACAGGGTCTAATGGCCTCCAATGCCGAAAATGACCTTCAAACTAATTTTAAAACAAAATTTCATGACATATTGTTAGTAAGAAGAAATATATTTTTGTTATATACGATTAAATTTAATCAATTTAGGAAACAAAAGTCCATTTGGCCAGCTGACAAATTTTATTGATATGATTAAATGTTTGAATAAACAAGAAATAAATATTTCAATTTAATGAAAGTATAATTTCATATATATATATATATATATATATATATATACCAAAAAACATATTTAAAAAAACAAATGAAATGTTTGGGAAAGTGTAAATTTATTTTAAATGACGAAATTAAAATAAATAAACCAACCTGATATAATTGACCAGATCGTTGCATGATAGTTTTTAAAAATAAAAAATGTTATAAATGCCGGGTAACTTATAACAACTCCAATAAAACTATCCAAAATAAAAAAGTACTCCCTTAACAAACGAGGCATTTTTGATAATTGCTAATAAATTGATGATAACCATCAAATAAAATTATATATTTAGAGAGAAATTTCCTGATTGATGTCACAATGACAATTTACTTTGAAGCCGCTCCCTCAACACAACTCACTAAACCAACCTTAACTAATAATTTGACAGCGACTGTCAAATAATCAAATGAGAATCCCAAATTATTTTAAATTTTTGCCTGATATTTTCATTTATTAAGAATAACTCCTAATTACACTTTAATAATTAATGAATCACTAATTTGTAATTAAAACCAAACATAACAAGCCAATTGACCCCCGCGATATTTAAAGTACATATTATACTGTTTATTTAACAGGATATATAGTATATTGAGAACGCGGCTCCTCAAAATTGTTTTTCGAATGGTAATTTATGGAAAAAGACAAAAATTACCTGGGGCCCGAGATATATATATATATATAGCCCCGTAGTCAACCTAAACCGAACACAAACGCAATTACACACACTCAACCTTCCTCCTGCTCTCAGAGACCAAACCAAGCCTCTGAAGCATCCAAATTGACCTGGGGACCAGCAAGACTGCGACCCCGTAAACAAACCACCCCAACAATTCCCCCTAATTCCATACTCTTGAAAATGGCTCCAAAAGGAGAGCCGAAACGTCGAGTAAATCTCAACATCACACGCGACTCAACCGAGAAAACTTATCTTCGCATATATATATATATATATATATATTTTCGGTGATAGTCCTAAATCGGTTCCAAATATATAAAAAAATTCCTGCCAAATTTCAGCTCTAAATATTAATATTAACCAGGCCCCCACGGCAGCCAAAGTTTTAAATGGAAATAACATTGGAAAGGTTCTTTTGTGTCTTTAAAATTTTGTAACTCATCAACGAAACAACTTCTTGGTAAAACCAGAACATCATTCTTATAAGAAATTTAACGGTATACAAAAAAGGGTCTAATGAATTGTGGGTCCAAAAGTTATTCGAGGTCATAGTTATTTTAATTTATAATCTAGATTATTTTTTCTTTCAGTAAGCCTCCGGGACATAAGATTCACCCTTAAAAAAATCTGGTAGAACCAATTTTTTTTTTTTTATTTTTTAGGACTATTGTCGAAAAAGGCCAAAATAAGGGCTTCTCTATCTTCTTCTCTTTATATATATAATTCTTCTGTACTTGTGTATGTGACTGAACTCCTCCTAAACGACTGGACCAATTTTGATGAAATTTTTTGTGTGTGTTTGTGAGAGTCCCGGAAAGATTATGATTGACAAAAAATCTTAAGTTCATGAATAATTAACTGTTAAAATAATCTATATATTATAAAAATGAATTGGGAAAAATGTATGTATGTACCGGCATGTATATTCTATAGAAATCCACAATTTTCAATGAATCTATTTGGAATTAAGTACACATATAGTACATGAACCAGGGAGTAACATAGTAATCAAATTTCTTAAAATTGTAAAAAATTGTAGGGGCAAGGAATGTTAGATTTGAAGGTGGAAAAGAAGATGGATGGATTGTATAATCAAGGACTTCAAGCAGAGGGATTGCAGTGTGAGGAAAGAGTATTGTGGAAATTGGGAATAAAAACATGAGAAACGTAGAAAAAAAAAAAGAAAGAAAATGGGGATTATCAAGTATTTTGGATGGAAGGACCCTATAGGCCTTTATATGCTATATATAATAATTTTTATTTTTTCCTCGGCTACTGAGAGTTTATTGTATTTATTTATTCAATTATATTATTCTACCGATGACGACCGGCGGACATTCTATATATATATATATATATATTCTTAATAACAACGGAATAAGCAGAGTTGAAAAAATTTAATTAAGTCACCCCACTTGTAAATTATTAAAATTGATTAAATTCTCTCAAAATTAAAAATAGAAATGTCATCACATAATATGGGAATTATGTTTTATGGAATATATTAAAAGTGGTGATATAAAAAAATAAAATTAAAAAACGAAATAAATTAATAATTAAAATAAATAATTTTTGAAAGGAAAGGAAAATTTGCAAATTTTACATTTATATCAATTTGATATCAGATTTATTGAAAATTTATTTATTCCAATTAATTTCATAGACAACTGATAAGAGAGATAGGAAACAGCATCTCATAAACAAAATAAAATTCAAATGAAAAATAAAATTTAAATAATAAATTATTTTAACTTTAAAATATAGAATATAAGAATTTTTTAAAATTAATTTTGTTTTTAAAATAATTTTATTGCTTTGAAAAAAGAAAAATACAAATTTTTAACAGACGTGATTAAATTTTTTTTTTTTTTAAATAATGAAAAATTAATTAAAATAAAAATAAAAATTTACATAAAAAATTATTCGAAATTATTTTTTAAAGTTAGAATAATTTATTTTTAAAATTTTTTTTTCCTCTTATAAATTTTTTTATGAATAAATGTCAGAGTTGATCGTCCATTTGACAGCTTCTCTGACCTTCTCTCTTTTGTGCCCTCGTGTCAGATGTTTGCCGCCTAAAATCTGATGACTTCCAATTTATTATAGGTAAGTTTAATTATTTCTTTTGATAATTAATCCATTTTGCATGATTTTATTATGTAATAATTTATTTCTAACAAATTAAATCATTTCATGTGTGTGTGTTTTAACAAAACTAGTTGTGTCCTGTGTCTAACCTTTCATCTCTTAATATTTTTCATTTATTTAATTTCTTTTATAAACCCTTAATTGTATTTTATTAAATATTTTAATTTTTCTAATTATTTTCATAAATGTGAATTTTAAATATAGTCAGTGTTTCAAATCAAACTCCAAAATCAGACTGACAGATCTTGCAAATTTCAATTTTTTAATATAATGCATTTTACACTTGGATCTTAATTTCTATTAAATATTATTTAAATTGATAGAATGTTTTATTAATTTATAGGAAGTCTTATTGTGAGGCAGTTGTAATCCTAAATATTTTTTCCATTTTTTGAAAGTAAATATTTAAATGTCCAATTTTTATTTATTTTATTTTGGAATCAATTTGAAAGAGAAGATAATGGATTTATCAAAATCATTTAAAAATTTATACTCGCATTCATATGTATATTGAATCACACAGATTCTTATTATCATTAAATAATAATTTTTTCTCTTTTATTTTATTTGTTCAACTTTTCGTTTCTAAACCTGTGATTTTCAAGTACAATTTAGTTACTGACACCTATTATTTGTAGGCTTTGTGCTTGATAGAGAATTATCTGGCTCAAATTTTAACAAACAAAGTTAATAAAAGATATGTATTAATGACAAATGTCATTGTGATCCAATATCATTACTTATTATATATATATATATATATATATAAAGTGACAAGGTGATCTAAGTAAAAGCTCTTTTCATTCCTCTTGATTTCAAAAATATATATATACATTTGTTTATTTTTAAATATAGAGATTGATTTTGATAAATTCATGGTCTTATCTTTCAAATTAAAAAAAGTAAAAATCATCATCTTTTTTCATAATCTCCACCCTTAAATTTCCAGACGATATCTATTATTTTAAACATGAAAATTGATTTTTTTTCTAATACAAAAATCTGAGCCTGAAATAAATAGCTAAATTTACTTTGAGCCCATTGAGAGTTTGAAATTTTCACCAAAAAGAAAAAAATGAGATTCCTAAAAAACAAATTGCCTCAATTAGGCAAATGTTAAATTAAATATTTTTCATCTCATCATCATATCTTTCTTACTTTTATTTTGTGGTTTATGGTATAAAATTTGGTATAAAATTTTTAAATAACACATTTTTATAAAATTGTATACTTGTAAATTATAATTATTTAAAGCATTTAGAAAATAAAAGCAAGAAAGATAATTTAAAGAGATGAAAAATATTTAATTTAACATTTGCCTAATTGAGTCAATTTGTTTTTTGGGAATCTCATTTTTTATTTTTGGTAAAAATTTCAATTTCTAAATGGGATCAAACTAAATTTATAGATTTTCAGAATTTAATCTATTTTCAACTGATAGATAATTTAAAAATTTTTTGTTAACATTTCAAAGGATATATATATATTACTGTATATATTCTATAGCCTATATATATACCAGCATTCTGCCATTATTTACATAATTGAAGAATGTCAGTCAAACAGTGTGTGTTATACGGACCAGAGCATTCTGCCATTATTTATATAATTGAAGAATTCTCTGGTTCTTATAACACACTCTGTGTGACTGACATTCGAAATGAAATTGTTTTCGCACAGAGGACATTATGGAGAGCCCATGAAAAACACTTAAATCCCCAAATTTGGAGGCTAAAAATATTTTTGAAAAATCGAGAATTTTCCTATTGGAAAGCCTTGTGTAAAGACCTTTTTGTCCCAATTATGCCAAATATTCAAACAAATATTTACTAAATTATCTATTAAATGTATATATATATATATATATATATTAGGGTGGCACTTATTTACCAAACTTAAAATTTTGAACGGTTCCCTCCCCCAGATCATTCAATTATCACAAAAAAATAAGATTACAAAGGGTAAATAAGTGCCCCCCTAATATAAATATATGGATCTGAGTTGAAGATTTTCCTAATTCTCATTCTTTTGTTCTTTCTAGTTATACCTGCCTGCGCTTGTCTGCTCAACTCAAGTTCAGACAAAGCATCGCCTTTAGATCTGCACAGAGGGCTTGAAATGGATAACAGGGCCGTGTCGCTCCGGCCCGGGATTCCTACCATTTCTACATTTTGGTAAGTACATTTACGTTTTATAGTTAGATACATTTATTAAAAATCAAACTATAGATTTGGATAAAAACCTTTGCAAAAAATGTATTATTTGCATAATAAATTGCATCGAAGTTTGTGAACATAAAAAGGGAGGGATTTGTTTTTGAATCTTAATTATATTTAATATATCCGGAATTACTAATTTAATTGTTGTTATGAGAATTTCATCCTTATAGAAGTTTCGGTGTCCATTCATCGCCCTTTTTCATGATAACAAAAGGTTTTCTCAATCTTGGTGTTTATTTATTATGCATCTAATATCAAGGGCGTATATATATTTTTTTCGGGGGTGGGGGGTGGGGCGTACTCATTTTGTTAAAGATTCCCCTTCCACCCATAAACAAAAATATTTTTTGAATATATATATACAGTACATACTAGAGTGGTCTTATGAAATAGATTTTTTAATTTCCTATTTTACTGCTGCCCAAAAGTTTCCTTTTACGATAAAAATAAGATGTGCAAAGTTTGCAAAATTCTTTCCCTAGCCTCAAAGCCCTTGTAGTTGGCCAAAAATCGATTTTTTGCAAAAATTTTTAATATTTTCTATTATAATATCCAAAGGAAAAATCAAATGAAATTTTAAATAATACCACTAGAAAGGAAATTTAATTTCAGTTATTACTATTTAACCTAAAAGTTAGACGGTTTTCGAGCAGTAGCGTAGCCAGGATTTTCTGCTTGGGGCCTAAAAAAGCTTTGAACCCCCCCCTTCTTTTTTTTTCGAAGAATCTAAAGTGGAGAAATTTTTTTAGATAATATAATACTATAAATAAAAAACAAAAAAAAAAATTTTTTTTTTCTTGAAATAAAAAAATTTTAACACAAAATTCGTAAATATTAGAGATTTTTCAATTATTTATAAGTTTTTTTTAGATTTTAGAACTTAGGAGAGTTAATAAAATAATTATTTAAAAAAAAAAATCATTAGTGAAAACAATAGGTATTTTTTTGTTTTGGAGAAGGGGCTCGGGGCCCGCCCCCGCCCCCCCCTGAATACGCCACTGTTTTCGAGATAAATAGACCTAAAGCCCGCGCGCTCTTGAATGGTTGCTTACTATCAATCAAGTTAGGATATAGAAACTATTATATGAAAATAAATTTTTATTTTATTCGGTTAACCTATCGATCATGCCTTTCTACATAACAAACATAATAATAAAAAATAAAGCGCTCTCCTCCTCCCTCCCACTCCATCTATTTGGACAGAAAACTTATCAGGCTATAAAGAATTCTGCAAGCTGGAAAGGAGAGATGCTTATAAACAATGATGATCCCAGGGTTTTGTTGAGATGGGGGCCCAAATTTCTAGAGTGAGGATGGGGGGCATTCAACGACGGGGGGCTAAAAGTCATATAATTCTAGATTCAAAATAGCATTAATAAAGAAATTTTTTAAGTTAAAAATTATAATATTAATTATTTTTTCTGTCCAAATAGATGGAATGGGAGGGAGGGGGGAGGCGCTTTATTTTTTATTATTATGTTTTGTTATGTAGAAAGGCATGATCGATAGGTTAACCGAATAAAAAATAAAATTTAATTTTTCATATAATAAGTTTCATATATCCTAACTTGATTGATAGTAAGCAACCATTCAAGAGCGCGCGGGCTTTAGATCTATTTATCTGGGGGGGGGGGCGAAAACCGTCGCTTTTAGGTTAAATATGATAATAACCCAAATTAAATTTCCTCTCTAGTGGTATTATTGAAAATTTCATTTGATCTTTTCTTAGGATATTATAATAGAAAATTTAAAAAATTTTAGCAGAAAATCGATTTTTGGCTAACTTCAAGGGCTTTGAGCCTCGGGCAAACTTTGCACATCTTATTTTTATTGGAAAAGGAAATTTTTGACCAGCAGAAAAAAAAAAGAATTTTACAGGTATAACCAAAAGGCCCTCTAGTACAGTGAGGGACAATATTAAGTCCCATCCATACGTTTTCTACTTGTGATTATTTCATTGTTTTTAAAAAAAATTTATATTTTTACTTTCTCTTACCTATGTATATATGTAATATATATATAGAGAGAAAGTATTGGATTCATGTCAAAAATTCGATGTCGAGATTTTGATGGATCTTCACGTTTTGAGGTCCCCTGAATCCAAAAAGTGGTTTTCGCGACATGGTCTGTCTGTGTGTGGGTGGGTGGGTGGGTGTGTGGGTGTGTGTTTAATTTTAAGCATGAAGGAATTGAGCTATGAGGTTCAAATTTTATATTTAAGTTAACCACCCCCCGGGACCGGAAAAATAAGCTTTTAATCAAAATCGGCCAAAGAGTACTAGTACTTTACTGATGTACTTTTTCAGTTTTTTCGATTTTCTCAAAATTTGCTCCAACGATTTTTTTTTAAATTCATAAATCACTTATTTTTTAGATGCTCTTTAAAATGTATATTCTCATTTTGCAATTGAAATCTTCTGAAGACCACTTTACTCTTCTATTTCATAAGGAAGATAGGAGAAATGGTTGCCATGGTAACAAAATATAAATATTTTTTCCATACTTATAAATTTTACATCTGAATTCATATGTTCCGTACTGTCGGGAACTAAATATATGTCGACACAAAAAATCTGGTGTGACAAGCACAGAACACAACTTTCGATTACCGAAGGTAAGAGAAAGTTGTGTGCTGTGCGCCAGTCACACCAGATTTTTTTTTAATGTAAACTTTCATGGTTCAAACCCAGAAAATTTCCAATAAAGATTTTCATTTTCTTTTATAAAAACAATAAAATAATCACATGTAGAAAACACATGGGTGGGACTTAATATTGACCCTCACTGTACAGTGACCCTCACTCTACATACTGTATATACCAGAGCCCCAAGGGGCTCAGCCTTCTCGAAGTCAAAATTTTATAAAAAACAAAATGCTTATGTTGTATTTTATTTATTATTTATTTATAAAGAATGTTGGCATTTTTGCCACAGTTTTTGTATACAGTATTAATATGTTTCTTCTTTTTTTATTACTTTTATTTATGCGACGCACTTTCTCAAACAAAATTATAGAAATTGGCCATATACCCGTATTTAAATATATAGAAAAATTTCACTGAGGGAATCTGAACCCGCTCCCCCCTCCCATATACAGGGAGATAGTCTAATATCGAAAATAGGCAAAACCAAAGACAGGGAAGGGCCGCCTGTGGAGATAAATCCCTGGGCCCTGTACTCCTTAAAACTTCATTCATAAAATCCCAATAGAAATTTTTTTTTCCCTAGATTGCTAGAATTTTGATAGATCCTTAAACAATTTCTCTTTTGCAGGTGCGTGTTCCTCCAGTATAATTGTGTTCAGTGCTCAGTGTTCAGTGTTCAGTGTTCAGTGTTCCTCAACTGGATCAGCTCTACGAGTGCAGGGAGCTTCGATGGATCAGCTCTACGAGTGCAGGGAGCTTCGATGGATCAGCTCTACGAGTGCCAAGGAGCTTCGAGCGATCGTCAACCCCTCAGGAGGTAAATATTTTAATCTCTAGACATACACACATAAATCCAAAAAATATATAAATGATCTAACTTGTTTGTTTTTCTTTTTTGTTACAGATCTCTGAGGGTCAACAGAACAAAGGTACATTAAGCATGGTGCAAGAATATTAAAGGGAATAGATTAGATTAGCTTTTTTAGGATGTTCTTTTTTTCAGCTGGCCCCAAATAGGATTAGCATTTTTTTTAAATATTTAAAAGTAATTTTAAAAATAAATTTTCATTTTAATTAATTTACATTTAAAAATTTTAAATTTTAATTCAATTCAATTAACTTTTTTTTATTTAAAGAATTTCTTTACATAAATTTTTCTAAATTTTAATAAAAATTAGATTATATAATCCCTCCCTACTCATGCATCACTCCAGAGAGAAAGCGAGAGAGCCACTCCCGCCGCGGGATTTCTTCATCATCTTAGTATTAAGAGCTAAGGTATGATTGCTAAACGAATACAAATTTAATTGTATTCACTTTTCGATATTTATAATTAAGAAAATTTATTTTCACGTATTAAATGTAGTTTAAAGATTTAAATATAGAAGGGTGGAGGGTGCACCATGCCAACGAGAGGGATTTTTTTAAACCTGTAGCTCCTCCTCGTGAATCTAATAGAGGAGAAACCAACGTGAATACTTTCATTTTAGGCCATTGTTGAATTCGTTGTTGTTGTTGTTGTTATTAGCTTCAGGTGCCTACTCTAATCTTAGAGCTTGTTCGTTTTGTTAGTTCCCCTTGCTTGTTTTTAATTTAGGAGACCTAAAATGAAAGATATTCTCGTTGATTTATTTCATAAAGAGATGCGGTCAGATCTGATTGAGAGATCGAGGCCTCCAGGTTCTCAAGTGTTCTTGTGTTTTGCGAAAAGACTTTTGTTGACGCATTAGAAAGTCTGATATGTTTTTGTATGTTTGAAGGTGGGTTTGAGGTGACTCTATGAGTAAAGCGAGTGAGGGAAGGGTTGCAATTTCTCCAGGAATAGCCTGGAGGGTGAAAATTGCAATCCTTGAGGCCAGGAACCCGAGGGCTCCACCGATCTGATGGTGGGGACGGGGTTACAAATACTTTCTCTATTGTCTTCGTATTTTGTGTTAGGCTAGGTAGGATCCCTTTCAGCCCCCGCACTCGCTTGCTCGTAAAAATCACGCTCATTCTCACTGATATGATTACTTCAGACTCCCGGTTTACAGTGCAAGCAAGGGATAATTAATTATTTAAAACCTTCTTGCTGTTCTTTTTTTATTATTTTCAATTACTGCATACAGTCTTTGTTGTTGTAAATGAAAATAACTTTTTTGGTGTTTATTTTTTATTTAGTGTTTATGTGAGCGTGAAAAAGTGAGAGAAGAGAACAAATTTTCAATATTTTTTTTGGAAATTAAAGGTAAATATAAATAAATTAGAACGCAAATTCAAAATTCTTATAAATTAACCCATTAGATAGAATTAAGAATAATAAATTTTTTTTTTTTTAGGTCACGATTTAAAACATGTATAATAACACAATTGACTCATTTAAATATTTTACATAAATAGATAACGATTGTCGAAAAACTAAAAGAGAGATGAGAGAAAATGAGATGTGCTTAGTTACATACACCTTCAACAAAGTGATTTTTAAAGACCTTGGAGCCACCTATTCTGAAATGGAATTATATTGATATAATCGCTTTAGAAGCAAAATAAGAGGAGCAAATGTTGAAAGGTAATTTTGTTAATAATATATATAATTTAATGTACGTATTTCTAAATAATTAAAATGTTATTTTTTCAGATGGATGATATTCTGAATAATGTAATACTATCTATGAAACAACAGTAAACGGTGGAAAATTGACTATTTCTTGCAAGTTTCTAAGAACACACCTGATGATTTTCTAATCAAAACAATAATCTTAATCGAGCCATTATTGGAAGGTTAAAAAAATATTTTCACATCCCAAAATATATTATATACAGTCAAATACCCTAACTTGGGACAGTTTTGATGTTCAGCATAGTACCACCAGCAAACTTAAAAGATTTTATTAATTTTTATAACGTCATTTTTCTGGATCAAAGTTTTTAGTTTTAAAAATTCAAGATGTGATTATTTCATAATTAAAGAAACATAAAAAAAATTATAAAGTTTGCCTGTCCCAAGTTAGGCTCTTGTATTCCATATTGGGGGATGTTAAAACTTAAAGAATTCTCTTCATTCCTTTCTTATAAAAATCCATGGAGCAACAGAAGAACTTGACACGTAGATTATTATAATTTATTCACTGATTTTATTGGAGAGAAAAAAAAATTAGGCCATTATGTAAACAGCTCATTACTTCTGTTGTTCTTTTGAGACTCGAATAATCCAAAGTTTGAGCATCTACATAATATTTATACAAATAAACCGTGTCAAAATAATTTAACAAATTTGTGAGTATGTTTATTTGTTGGTGGGCCAAACGTTTCAGGAGCCAAGAAAATAGAACCCAGAATCTCCAGCCATTTCGAGGCTTAGGTGTGCGACATTTCTGATTGCCTAAATACAATTTACTTAGAAGAAAAGAAAAATATCTGGAGGGTGTGATAATCTCCCACCTTGCAATCTCGATGAGGAGATTTCCCCAAACATGAACGAGCTAATTTCAGTTCCTTAATCGGCAGCTTGTCCTACTTAGCCATTTTCCTCCTCATTAAAGAAACTTCTATAAATCATTTGAACATCAGTTACTAATATTAAAATATTGTTAGATCGAAGAATGTCCTAAAATTCGTTTCTTTTTATTTTCCATCACTTTGAAGATACAATGAAAAATAAATATTTTTTAAATGATCACAAGCTGCCAGAGTAAAGGCCATTTACTCACTGGATCGAAGGGCATTAAAAGAAGATGGGGATAATTTTTTTGGGGGGCTTGGAAGGAACCTCTACGCGGTGCTCCCTAGTAACGTTGCCTTATCTATCAGAAACGGCTAATCCTTCCAAACAACAAAATACTTCAATCATAATTGTAAAAAGATTAAATTATAAAACAGCCCAATGAAAAAAAGGCATTCCAAAAAACGACGCTTTCTTCCCTTAAAATTTGAATCGTTTCTAATAAAATTTATATGATCTTTAAAATTATATGAATATGGTGTGACAAGCACAGAACACAACTTTCAATTACAGAAGGTTGCGTGTTGTGCGACCAGTCACACCAGATTTTTTATTACTTAATTTCTAAAGGAACCACGAGTGGTTGGATGAGGGCGGACCAGGCAGGGAGGCGACAACATATCCCCAGGAACGGGCCTGCTTCTAGTCATTATATACATAGAGAGCGTACAAGTATTACGTAACGCAATTTGGGGGGAGGGGGGTCTCGTAAATCGTTACCATGCGTTACAAGGGGGGAGGGGGGTTGAACAACGTGTTACGTAACTGGTATTTAGCGACTTTCCGGTACTTTGCGCAACATAATTGTGACTTTTAGATAAAAATGGCCACTTGAGCGTTACGTAACATCGGGGGGGGGGGGGGGGGTCCAGAAAAATGTTACGGCGCGTTACATGGGGGGAGGGGAAGTCAAAAATCTTCAAAAATTGCGTTACGTAATACTTGTACGCTCCCATAAGGAATAATTAAAGATTTATTTATAAATTTAAAGATCAGCTTTTATTTTCTCTCATTTTATATTTATAACAAAAAAAAAATACAAACGAAATGAAATGTAGTGTGTGAGAGCTGAGAGCCTAATAATTCTTATTTTTGGATGCCGGACGGATTGAAGCGCTGAGTGGTTAAGCAGCCGGCTTTGCCATATTTAGTCGACATCGTGTTTGGCGACGTGAAACTCGGGCCTCGTAAACAACTGTCGTGGCGTTGAGATGCATAAATCGTCGCTGGATGTCCAAAATCCAGCTCAGATTTTATAGATATTTACTAAACAGCAGAAAAAGATAGATTCCGAACCAAGGATCTGCCAATTTGTATTCGGAATGTTAAATTCAAATAGGCGAGTGCGGTGGTCTTGTAGTAGGGTATGCTGAGTACAAATTGGCAGATCCTTTTTTTCTGCTGTTTGAATTAGTAAATGAATTTCCTCGCAGACCCATACGTGATATAGATAATGATGAAACTCTCTGGACAATGAGATCCAGATATTGGCGTTGAGTTGCTCGATGAACTGTTGCTAGGGTTTGCTAGTTCAAAATTGTTTCAGGAATCTAGCATAATGGATGGGCTCTTTCATTTCTCATGCCACTCAACTCACACTTAATTCGTACAGTTAGATCATAATAGAATCTAATTGAATTCAATTAGAACTTGAAACAAGTCTGACATTATGTTATGAATTAAAAATTTTACAAACTAATTTAAAAACAAAATTAATTATTTTTTTTTCTTTTGAAAGTAGAAAAAATAGTTTATTAAATAAAAATAATACATCTTGAGAATTTTTATTTAACAATAAAAAAAAAAAAAAAATTAGAAAATTCTCAATTACCTTAAAAAAATACGAATTTAAAAAAAATTAAAAGTTTGATTAGAATACAAAATTTGAGTAGAGTTTTTTTTTTAATGTTGATTTTCTTTAAAAGAATTTTCTTTTCAAATTTAAATATAATTTTTTTTTATTATAAAATTGATTTAAATAAATATATTTATTAATTTAATTAGAAATCTTGGCCACCCCATCGAATCTGCAAAAGAAATATAAAAAAGATTAAATGAATGGGAATTTTGTGGGTGTGAATATAGTTGAATTGAACAATGGAAGGTTCAGCCAAATGAAGAGCCTTTATATTCTTAGGCTAAACGCACACCAATTGAACAAAAAAGTTATATACACTGGCTCAGCGTTTTTTTATTACTTCTATTACTCACTTGTCAGACATATTAGATATCTAACGTTCCAGTAATAAGGCATTAGTCTGCAGTTTACTATATAATTTCATATTCAAAAATAATCAGGGAATCTGGGTTTGGATCTATCGCCCACTCTGAGTACTTTTTTGTCCAATTGGGCATCAACGTTCTCTTGTTTTTTAATGGATTCGAAACTTGACATATTCACATCAACATAAAAAAGGAAAATCAAGATTATACTAACATCTTTTGTGGTTTTGAGCTTCCTTTCCAAAAGATTTTGCAAAGCCTCCGATCGAACTGAAAGAGAATCAATTTTCTCTACAAGCTGTTGATATGGCGACAGAGGCTGAGGATCCATCACAACGTGACCAAGTTTTAAATCAATTTTCGCATCGAGCCGTGCGTTACGGATCAAATTAACAATCCAACATTCAGCCTCTTCAGGATTCATGTTCAGTTTTTCTGCCAGCATTCTTTAAAAAAACAAATCAAGTAAATAAATTAAGAACAAATGAATTACAAATTCTGTGATGACATACCCAATACTAATGCACTGATGAATCCGACAAAACGTTTCGAAAATCATTAAACGAGCATTTTCAATAAATTCATCAATACAATCAATCAAAAAGAAATCATTAAAAATGACGGTATGACATTCAGATAATTTCCGTCTTGCGCCTTCGAAATCGAAATTCACATATAGATGTTCGACGAATTCAGTGATAGGATCACGATACATGTATGCTTCCTAAAAGAATAATAAATAATAATGTAAAAAAAAATATGGAATCGCCTGATTTGAGTTGATTTTTCAGAGATTTGGCAAAAAAAAATTGGGATATTTGATATATCTGACGTTCTTTGATTGAAATAACATTTATTATGTTTGTGTGATTGTTGATTTTAAACCAAGTGAGGATTGAATAAATATTATTTTTGATTTTTGAGGTTGTGGCTGTGATTTGATTATAATGGAGAATTGGAGATATCAGTCAAATTGGGATTATCTGGGTTCAATAAAACTCTCAGAATAAGACGTTTCGACTTGAATTTATTTGCCCATCTTCAGTTATACACATAATGCAAGTGCACATGTGATCAAACCAGGACTAGTCAATAATAAAATTTATTTGCTTCATACAAAATTATATGGCTCCTATGTCCAAGCTCAGAGATAAATAATTTTGTATCAAGTAAATAAATTTTATTATTTGATGATGAAGATAGGGGCAGCCTGGTGGATATTATTGAGAAGGGTGAATAAATAAATCCAGAGCTGATATTCAGGCAATTTATTCGGATTAAATCCCTCCGCTAACGTTTCGGAGCTCAAACGGCTCCTTCTTCAGGACCTTAAAATTAACAAATAAAAAGTACATCTCGTTGATTACATATATATATTTTATAAGGATATTTCTAATAAATGTATCTATAAAAAAAAAATAAAATAAAATAAACAAATAAATAAAGAAATATCCTTATAATATATATATATATATATATGTAATCAACGAGATGTACTTTTTATTTGTTAATTTTAAGGTCCTGAAGAAGGAGCCGTTTGAGCTCCGTAACGTTGACTTATAGCGGAGGGATTTAATCCGAATAAATTGCCTGAATATCAGCTCTGGATTTATTTATTCACCCTTCTCAATTTTATTATTGACGACTCCTGGTTTGATCACATGTGCACTTGCACTATGTGTATAATTCCCGATAACTGAAGATGGCCAAATAAATTCAGGCCGAAACGTCTTATTCTGAGAGTTTTATTGAACCTATATAATTCCAATTTGACTGATATCTCCAATTCTTCTCCATTATAAGTATTATTTTTGTCTGCCCCTGATTATAAATCTACGTACCTCGTCTATATTTGAAAAATTTTAATAAACTTCAATATAATGAAAGTTTTTAGCCATTAAAAAGCAATATATCAAGGGAAGGGTTGCGAAAGCAGAGTCAAATTTTTAAATATTTTATTGGGCCGATGTTTCGGTCTGCATCGGCCCATTAAAATATATAAAGAAAAAAAAATTCGCTGCCAGTCTCTGCTTTCGCAACCCTTCCTTGATACATAGGAAAAACTAAAAAACCATTAAGAAAGAAGAAAAAAAATTTAACAAACCTGTTGAATAACTTTAACCAAATCTTTAAGATCGCTTCGCCGAGTTCGCGTTATAATAACAGCCGAAGCTAAATAACGTAAAATATGAGGGCACATAGTTTGAATTGCGTTCAAATAACTAAAAAAAAATTAACAATAATGAATATAATGTTATTTAATCAATGAGTAGTGAATGTATAATTAATAAGGAGGAGAACAAGGCAGCCGAAAGCAAAAAATAATGAGAAAATATTTATTTCTCTTTTTATTTAGCATAAATGTCGACGTTTTTTTTTTCTTCAAAACTTTTGGATATTTTATACATAAATAAATACAAAATAATTGGAAAATTTTTTTTTTAATGTGTAAAAAGTTCCCTTTTGAATCGAAATTAACATGCAAATCAAATCCCCATAGGGATTTATTTAACATTGGCTCTATGGAAGGAAGAGCCGGAGAGTGAATTTGAAAAATCTGAAATACTACATCAGTAAAGTGTACTTCAAACAATTTTCTCGAAAAATTTTACTGATATACTTTTTAAAGAGCATCTAAAAAATAAGTTGATTTATAAATTTTAATCAAAATCGTTAGAGCCAGTTTTGAGAAAATCGGAAAAAAACTGAAAAAGTTAATCACTAAAGTACTAGTACTTTTTGGAGGATTTTGTTTAAAAGCTTATTTAGAGTGTCAGGGAGGGTACCTAACTTATATATAAAATTTCAATCTCGTAGCTCTATCCACTTTTTTGGATTCCGGGAAAATCATAAAAAATGTGTATATCTATCAAAACCTCGACATCGAATTTTTGTCATGATCGCAATACTTTTTTTCTATACCTTACCTATATAGCTAAGAGAAAGTAAAAAGAATATTTTCCTTTATTTGTTTTCGGCTGCCTTGTTCTCCTTATTATTTATCTTATTATTTAAAAAACAAAAATACTCACTGTGGTCTATATAAGAACATTTCAATTAAAAGTTCTTTTCCTTTTTCAATATTAAAGAAAATAAAAAGCGACCAATGAATAAGCCAAGTGCGTTGTTGTAGAATCTGTAGAGCTGATCCAAATGGATTGCCATCAATATATTCGCGCAATTTATTTAAATCATCAAAGGCGGTTTCCCAATTTTGCATTAGGATTTCCGATCCCAATTTGCCCCATAAAACGTTCAAATAATTTTTATCTGATGGTGGCATTACTAAAATATAAAAATACAAATAACTCGAACAAAGAGAGTAACTTCCACACTCGTATCGATATTTCGCTAATTTGTAGAGGCTGTCCATATTTTCGATTTTAAACTGAAACAAACAAACATAAGTGAATTAAATTATTATTATTAAATGCACCTTTTTATTATATATATATATATATATATATATATATATATATATATATGAAGACAAGTTTTCTCGGGTTAAGTCGCGTGGGGTGCTGAGATTTACTCGACGTTTCGGCCTCCTTTGGAGCCATTTTCAAGAGAGAAGGAAGTTAGGGAGGTAATGGTGGAGGGGGGTTGTTTACGGGGTCGCAGTCTTCCTGGTCCCCAGGTCAATTTGGTGGATGACTCAGAGGCGTGGATTGGTCTCTGAGAACTGGAGGAAGGTTGGGTCCAGTTCTCAGAGACCAATCCACGCCTCTGAGTCATCCACCAAATTGACCTGGGGACCAGGAAGACTGCGACCCCGTAAACAACCCCCTCCACCATACCTCCTAACTTCCTTTCTTGAAAATGGCTCCAAAAGAGCGAAACGTCGAGTAAATCTCACACCCCACGCGACTAACGAGAAAACTTGTCTTCGCATAATCGGTCGCGGAAACCTTCAAGAACATATATATATATATCGCCGTATTGACGGTTGAAATTAACATCGGGTCATTCGATGCCAAATCGACAAATTTTTTTCCTGATCCCCACGGATTTCGCTGAAAATTTCCTATCTTTTTTCTACCCCTTAAAAGACATTTTTGAGAATTTTTTCAAATTTTTTTATCCAACTAAAAAAAAGTTATGGATTTTTGAAAAAAAAAACTGCTCTTTTTTTCAAAAAACTATAACTTATTTTAAAATTGATATTTCGGAACCCCGCAAGGCTATAAAAATTTTGTTTTTTAATGTAGTTTTCAGAAAAACAAAAATTATTTCAGAAGCCCGGATATATGAAATATTTCTGTTTTTTTGAAAAAACCCTAATTTTAAATCGACCATTTTTTTTATTTTTTTTTAACTCAAAAAGAACTTCAACTAATTCTACAATTATCCCCCCTAATTTCAAGATGTGCCGACGATTGCTTCTATTTTCTTTTTTGGTTGTAAAAAATTTTTTCTCGAAATTTGGTTTATTTTTTACGTAACTTTTTTATGAAATTTTTTCAGCTTTCTCGTGAAACTTTAGAAGTTGAAAAATGATATTTTATTCGAAAATTTTAAGCCATCATACTAAAAATTGTTTGTTTTTTTTTTCAGTAAAGTACGAGACTGAAAAAAAAAACAATTTTTAAAAATTAAAATTCTCAAAAATGTCTTTTAAGGGGTAGAAAAAAGATAGGAAATTTTCAGCGAAATCCGCGGGGGGAGGAAAAAAATTTGTCGATTTGGCATGGAATGACCCATATATGTATATATATATATATACATCGTCCTCTGGTCAAAACTAGTTTTTGCTTTATCTTAATCCATAATTAGGGTGATTTTGATTTTCTTATACATCTATTAAGCACAAACAAAATATAGCGTTTGTTTACTTATTTTTATTATTTATATATTAGGGTGGTTCATATTTTTAACTTTTATTTTGCAACACACGTACAGTGAGGGACAATAATAAGTCCCACCAAATAAAATTAAATTTTTAAAAAAAAGGGGCATGCGTTTTCTACTAGTGATTATTTCATTGTTTTTAAAAAAATATTATATATTTTTTAATGGAAACTTTCAGGGTTCAAACCTAGAAAATTTCCAATAAAGATTTTCATTTTTTTTTATTAAAAAAAAATGAAATAATCACAAGGTGGATACGCATGGTATGGTGGTCACTGTACAGTGAGGGACAATTTTAAGTCCCATACATGCCTTTCCTACTAGTGATTATTTCATTGTTTTTAAAAAAATATTATATATTTTTTAATGGAAACTTTCAGGGTTCAAACCTAGAAAATTTCCAATAAAGATTTTCATTTTCTTTTATAAAAACAATGAAATAATCACAAGTAGAAAACGCATGGGTGGGACTTAATATTGCCCCTCACTGTACCTTCTAAATTTTTTATCCAACATGAAAAAATAATAGATTATAAACCAACATGTAATTTTCATAAATAAACCACATTTAAACTCCTTTACTAATTATAAACCAACAGTTAAAAAATAAATAATTATGAGATATGAGTAGGATGGCAGCCACGAAAGAAATCAGACAAAAATTTAATCAATCTCTATCTAATTATCGACGTTTCGGACGTAAATCGCGCCTCAGGACAATCGATAGTTAATAAAATACACCAACTATCGATTGTCCTGATGAAGGGCGCGATTTGCGTCCGAAACGTCGATAATTAGATAGAGATTGATTAAATTTTTGTCTGATTTCTTTCCTGGCTGCCATCCTACTCATATCTGTTAATAGTTCAGTTATCATCTCAATATTATTATATTTAATTGAGGTGTATAGCTGATAATATGATTTATTTGGGGTTCAGGAATTCTCCAATGAGCAACGCAGCTAGTTGTTTTTTCAATTTTTATTATTAAATGTAAAGTGCCAGGGCCAACGTTTCGGTCGCATATAGGACCATCATCAGGGCCAAGCCATTGTCAATGTATTATTCCTCATGGTCATATTGGTCAAAGAAATTATTAACAATGCAATATTCAATTGAATTCACTCGCTCTCAGTCCATAATAACACACTGGTTCTAATAATTTGGTCATTGAGTCTATTGCATTGTTAATAATTTCTTTGACCAATATGACCATGAGGAATAATACATTGACAATGGCTTGGCCCTGATGATGGTGCTATATGCGACCGAAACGTTGGCCCTGACACTTACATTTAATAATAAAAATTGAAAAAACAACTAGCTGCGTTGCTCATTGGAGAATTCCTGAACCTCAAATAAATATTATTATAAATAATTACGGCCTGAATTTTGCGCTTTTTTTCTTCTCTTTCCCTAATTTTGCAGGTATACTTACATCATGCTCCTTAGCCAAATAATTCAATAGGGCTTTAGAATCCCTAAGAGTTTCCATTGTCTTTACGACATCTTCATGGGTCATAATTTGGACAATTGGATCGCTTTCAGCTTGCAACTCGGAGAGTTGTGAAATAACGACGGGACGTCGATTCTTTAAATCCTGAAAAAAAAAAAAAAAAAAAATTGAATTTATTAGTATAATTATAACTACAGATTGTGTATTTATTGAAACTAGAAATATATATTTTTTTAATAATTAAACTTCTTTTTTAAATTAATTAAAATACGAGGGCTGGATGAAAAGTTTCTTCTCACTTAATAAGTATGAAGGCCAGCACCGATGATACATAAATTGTTTTATATTATCAGAAGACATCATCGCCCCCTGAACCCCCTTGCTCACCTTCGGAGAGCAAGTATATTGTTACTTAGGATATTTTTTGTTAAATTTCAAATTTTAAGAAAGGACCTTGAGTTCAAGTGAGGGTACTGTCTGGGAAAACAAAAGGGTCTATTTATGACTGACCAAACGGTCTGCCTGGAGGCAGGGGCGCCGGAACGAATTCGAATCAGGGGGGGGGGGGGGGCAAAAAACTTTTTTTAGAAAATTAAAATAATTTAATATTTTCAAATAGTTTAAATTTTTTTAATTTAAAATATTTTATTTTTCAAAAGTAAAAATGCATTATTTTTAAAAATAAATGAAATAAAAGAAGACATATTGCCCCCCTCTGCCCTCTCCTAGAGGATGCCAGGGGGGGGGGGGCAATGTATCCTTGCCCCCCTCCCCCCAGTTCCGGCACCCAATTTAATTATAATTAATTTCCCCAGAAATATTTACAAATTCAAATCATTACTACGTTACTCTCCGTTTCAAGTTTTTTTTTTTTTTTTTTAATATCTATGATCAGCGGCGTAACTAGCCTTTGAGAGCGGAGGGGGCGAAGCTCAACTAGGGCGCCGTTTTTTAAGTAATATAATTGTAATATAATTTTAAAGAAAACTATCAATTTTTTCGACAATCTATCGAAAGAATATGATAAAATCACCGTCCCTGGGCTATAATATTTAGATGCCCTAGGGCGCCTATGTCGGTATCGAGGGGCGCCAAAGGCTTGAAGGGGGCAAGCGCCCCCCTTCGCCCCCACCTAGTTACGCTACTGTCTATGATTGAAAATTAAAATCAACAATTTTATTTTTATTAAAAATAGAGAGTATTTTATCCAACCACTGAAGATATCCTAGCATGTGGTGGACCTTGGGTCAAATTGTTTTGTTAAAAACTTTTTAATGAGACTCTTGGATTAAATCCTTTTGAATATTGTGAAAAGGTTCCTGAGCTTCATCTAATTTAATATAGATAAAAGTTAAAACCCATTCATAGCCGCCATGAGGTGCTTCATTGTGAATCGATTAATGTCCACTACAAAATAAGAATTCACCTCTATATATGTATATATATATATAAAGCTATCAATATTGTTTTACATCTATCAGCCAAAAATTCTGTCGTAAAGAAAATATATATACAAATAATCACTATATTTATTATACTAATAGTGAGAACAAAACAATAAACGTCCGTCAATATCAACAGAATCGACTCTAAATATCCAAGAAGAGAATTTGAATCACTTGATTTATCATGATTATGATTAGAAAAACAAATAATAAACGTCTTACATCAGGGATAGGTTCATCAGGATAAAGACTTTGTCTGATTTCACAGGCATAATCAATCATATTTGTTTTGCTGAGAATATCCAATTTAACTTGAAGAAGATCACTTTCCCTATAGATCTGTAAAAAAAAATAATAATAATGAGTTTGAGGTAAAAAATGAAACAGCTTGGTTATAAAACAAAGTCTTTTTTTTAAGTAGATTAAATTTAACAAAAAATATTTCATATTTATTGTTAAATTTATGCTGGAAATAATTAAAATTTTCATTTAAAAAAAATATCATATGGAAAAGAATGTGATTCTCACCTCTTTTACAAATAGAAATTCCAATAAAGGAAAAACTAAATGCCGATCTAAATACTGAGCGATTCGAGAAGTAAGATCAAATTTTGCCATTTTTTTGTATTTTAATGAATTTACAGTGTTTAATAATAAAGAAATTTGATTGAATTCAGATAAAAATTATGAACATAAGCCATATGGCAAATAAAAGGAATAGAATGAAGGTGGGAAAGAAAGTAGGGTTAGAAATTCAGTGACGCTCATTTAACGAATAGACACGTGACTAAAATGACAGAATGCGGCAAAATTGAAAATAGAAAGGGAGTTTCAGATTATGAAAAAAGATCTAAAAGTATAACAACTTTTACAACTTTCTTATTTTAATTATAATGTTGTTTTAAAGTGAATATTTTATTTGAAAATCAATTTTTAGAGAGTTAAATGTCAAATTATTCTCGGCATAGTGTATGACGTCATCAGAATTGATTTTTTTTTCTTCCTAACAGATGGCAGCATGGGGTAGAGCACGCTACATTTGAATTTGAAAAATTTTTAAACTATTTATTTATTTATATTTTGTTACCATGGCAACCATTTCTCCTCTTTTTCTATGAAGTACAAGAGTAGCCCCCGAGTTTGGCGTAGTATGTAGCGTGCCTACCTCCTATACGTCGCGGGTTCGGACCCAGGCAGTCCGAAGATTTTATTTAAGCCATTTGGATACCAGATGGCTTAAATAGAAATGCCTGAACCCCAAATACATATATAAATTACAACGGTTATCGTATAAAGTCTTAAATGGCCAGAGTTGCCGAAAAGACTGTGTGAAGTGTGTGTGAGTGTGACTGAGAAAAAAGTGTGAATGTTTAAAAAAAAAAAAAAAAAAAAAAAAGTACAAGAGTAAAGTGGCCTTATTGGTTTTTTGAATTTTAATTAAAATCGTTAGAGCAAATTTTGAGAAAATCGAAAAAAAAAAAAAAACTGAAAAAGTACATCAGTAAAGTATTAGTATTTTTGGTCGGCTTTTGTTCAAAAGCTTCGTGTTAGGTTCCAAGGAGGTGCCTAACTTAAATATAAAATTTCAACCTCCGAGCTCTTTTCGTTCTTGAGAAATTTTGTTCACAGACAGACCATGTCGCGAAAACCACTATTTTTGGACTCAGGGCAAGGGCGGATACAAGGGGGGGGGGGGTAAAGGGGGTAATTACCCCCCTGAGATTTGAAAAAAATACTTTTTTTCGAAAAAAAAATGTATTTTTAATGGAAAATTTTAAAAATTAATACTTACAAATTTGATTTGTATTTATATTCTGGCAAACAAGTACAAAATGGGCCTTTAAATTACCCAATTTAAGAAAAAAATGTGTGTGCGACCAGTCACTCCAGATTACTCCCCCCCCCCCGAGAAACACCTCTGGATCCGCCACTGACTCAGGGGACTTCAAAACGTGTATATCCATCAAAGTTTCGACATCGAATTGACATGAATCCAATACTTTCTCTCTATATATTAACATATATAGAGGTAAGAGAAAGTAATAAAAATATTATAATAAAATAAATATATATAACATTTTTTTAAAATTTTGACTATAGACTATATATATATAAATAATAATAATAAAATAAATGTAAATTCTTCATCAATTCATCAATTTTATTTTAATAAATTTGTATTAAATATGGGATTGATGTATCAGGAGAAATTTCCTATTCAAACTATTAAACAATACCCGGGGGTCGATGTATCAGGAGAATAGAATAGTAGAGGAGTCTCCTGGCGCCAAAAGTTAATGATACTCCTTTTTGTTTTTAATCTCCGGGTATTGGTTAATAGTTTGAATAGGAAATTTTTATAATAGAATAAAATAACTGATTTGTGCTGCACTCTTGCGGAGGAAAAATATACTTATAATTCCAAACGTCTCCATAGGGTGGCAGCACGAATCAGCTGAGGTATCCTCACTTTTACTTATTTGTTTAATCATACTGATAGGTGCTGCGACCCCGTGGGGATGATTAGAATTATAAGTTTAACTTTTAAAGTCTCCACAAGAGTGCAGCACAAATCAGTTATTTTATTCTATTATAAAAATTTCCTATTCCAACTATTAACCAATACCCGGAGATTAAAAACAGAAAGGAGTATCATTAACTTTTGGCGCCAGGAGACTCCTCTACTATTCTATTCTCCTGATACATCGATCCCATATTTAATACAAATTTATTAAAATATAATTAAAACGTATGATATTTACCAGTCAGCTTGGAACCAACCAAAGTCGTGAGATGGAATATATAGTATATAAATTTGTTATTTTTAAGCAGAATTGTTATTTAAACAATAAATGATTTTTTTTTTAATTTCTCTTTCGGCAATCATTTATTGGGACTATAAATGATTTTAAAATAAAAATAAATTCATTTTTTTTTGGGCCGGGACGCCTGGCAATGGAGAAGTGCAACACTCACCACAATCGTTGCAGTTAAGCAATGCCAAACGCGGCGAAAACTCGGGATTGGTAACTCCGAACAATCACCGTGTGGAACGTCCCGGCGGCCATTTTTACCCGTTAAGCCAATTGAATTTTATAGATGTTTAGTTTTAAAAATACTCACAACAAAGAAATGATGGCCGAATATCGCAAAAATTGATCATTTAAGAGATGGTAAAGGACTTTTAACTTAGTTTATTGGATACTCCGAATGAGTCAAGACCAAAAAAACCTGTGGAAAAAAGCGATACTCACCGTTTTAATGGATACAACATTGTTGAAATCTTGCCAGAAGATCAGACAGTCAACAAGGAGTAATTATTTGAGTTATGAGACATTTGAGTGAAGTAATTAGCAAAAAGAGACCAGATTTGTGGGCAAACAACTCGTGAATTTTGCACATTTCAGAAATTCCTGAAACTTTTTGTTCAAGTTGGTATTTTTTTAAATTGGAATGCCGAATACTGGCTTAAAATAAATCAATACATCCAAATAAAAAAGTAGCTTATTTATATTTGCCTTTTATATAAAGTTTAAACATCTTGCTAGCTTTTGGAATATATAAAAAAAAATTAAGAGATACAGGAGTAATGGATAAAATATTAAAAAAAAAAAAATTCAAGTTTAAAAATATTTTCTTAATTTAGAAAAATCAGATAATAATAGTATATTTGTTTGTTTTTTTTTAAACTTAGCTGATTATAGATCAAAAAGTTTAAATTGTTGGTGTTTTTTTTTATGTAATGTCAACATCATTCTGAGCCAGTCATCTCTAGTCTTGGGTCAACGACATATACATAAAATTTGTAAAATCTTACATTTTTATTTACAAATACGTGAATAAAAATGTTAAAACAATAAATTTCCATAATTAAATTATGTTATTTTATATATATTATTTTTTTTTTTTAAATATAGATATATTTTATATTTATATTAATACTGAATTTACAAGTATATCTATATTTAAGATAAATTATTTAAATTTAATTTAACATCTAAAATATAAAAATAGACTTAAGAATAAATTATATTTACATTTAAAAAATAAAATTGTTTTTTTTTTTTATAAATATTTTTATATAAGTTTAACGCCCTTTTAGATATTATTATTTTTGATTAAATAATGCACTTTGAAATAATAAGTAGAATGTATAGTAAATATCTGAGCGTATGTTTTTTTTTTTAAGATTAAAATAATAATTATTTTTAAAATAATTTAAAATAAATATGACAAGAATAGTTTAGTTTGTAAATAATAAAATAAATTTAAGTAATCATCATCATATATATGGTATATATATATGTTATTATATTTACAATAAAGTCACAATTTTTTAAATATAAAATAAAAATCATTCATTCTTTAGAAAGATATTGGAAATCAAAACAATTTTTTTTTTAGCGAAATATCTTAAAAAAAATTTTATATTCATATAACCTGCTTGAGCAATTAAGAGGAAACCTTTTAAGTTTAACGAAAATTGCAAATATTTTGAATTAATTATGTAGGCAATTTAATTGAATTATCATCTAATTATAGAAAATAAATAACACAAGGTTAAGTTTCAAAAGATTTTATTTTAGCTAAAATATTGAAACTAAACAGAATTAGATTCAAATATGATACACAAGGTTTTTTTGTTCTAATTTATTTATTTAACATTAACACTTTATACGTATTTCGACACCGTATGTGTCATCTTCGGAAGTGAATTACATACTGAATACTCATTCCGTGAATTACATACTGAATACTCATTCCGTGAATTACATACTGATTACTCATTCCGTGAATTGCATACTGAATACTCATTCAGTGAATTGCGTACTGAATATTCATTCAGTGAATTACATACTGAACATTCATTCAGTGAATTGCATACTGAATACTCATTCAGTATGTAATTCACTTCCGAAGATGGCACATACGGTGTCGAAATACGTATAAAGTGTTAATGTTAAATAAATAAAATGAAACAAAAAACCTTGTGTATCATATTTGAATCTAATTCTCCTATTAAAGCATAATGTTTTAACTAGAGCCAAAGGTTACCAGTTTAAAATTAATAAATTATAATCAAATTTAGAAAATAACACAAGGTTAAGTTACAAAAGGATTTTATTTTAGCTAAAATATTGAAGCTTAACCTTGTGTTATTTATTTTCTATAATCAGATGATAATTTAATTTATTTTAAGAATGTTTTAACAAGCGCCAACTGTGAATCCTTTGGATTATATGTAGACAATTTTACCTACAAATTTTTCATCCAGCAACTCTTGAAGTTATTTTTTTTAATTGTTTTGGGAACAATGGCGGAACCAGGAGCAAGAGCATTGTTACTCATAAATCAATAAGACTATGGATGGAATAATTATTTGGTTTCTTCAACAATATGAAGTGATAGAAGAACCTGATGAAGATCAAAAGTCACACCACCGGGCAAAGAACTTTTTTGATTTCCTTTTGAATGATTTCTATTTTGAAATAAATATTTTTGCAGTCGCTTTTAAATTTGTGCAAAAAAATTCAAGCCTTTAAAAGGACTCAAAAAAATTAATTATTCATCTATTATTAAGATACCTCACAAAAAAAATACAGTAGTTTTAAAAATAAGCGTAGTTTTTGTCTCCTGCAATAAAGAAATACAAAATAAAATAATTTTTCCTTTAAGGAATGAATTATTAAAAAAAAAAGATGCGAGATCGTTTGCACCATCACACTTAAGGATTATTTTTTCCTAGCGATGGGGCTGTCCGGAGGGGTGGCAACTCCTCCAAGACCAATGCCTATTAGATTAGATGAGGTTAGTATCGATGTCGAAGACATATCCGCTGATTTCATTGCGTTAAATGATTTCCTGGCTGCTGGGGTTTTAAATGAAAGTTTTTTTAGTGGTCTGGGGGAGATTCCGTGTAAAGTTCCACTTCCAGCACTTGTTGATGATTCAGATGAGGAATGAGCATCTCTGCCACCTCCGCTCACTCCACCGCCTCCGAACCAAACTCTCACATCATGACCTGCAAGATAAAAATCGGATTAAAATAAATAAATAATGAAAAAAAAAACAACTTTTTTTAAGAAAGGTCAAGAAGAGATATAATATAAAAAATTTATTTTTAATAAATAATTATTATACTGGGTATTAAATATAGATGCGTGGAATGGAGTCAACCAAGAAAATAAAAAACAAATTTATTCTGTCGACGTTTCGAACGCCCGTCGCGCTCTTCCTCGGAACAGACTAAGTGTCAAATGTTACAGATGGTAGTGACAAGATAATCGGTTGACATTATTAGACAATCTCAATAAACATTAACAATGTATTTGTGGAATGAATTAATAATGATTTTAATATCATAACACGGCATGTGTTTAACAGTAACTTAAGTTACTTGTACAGTGAGGGACAATATTAAGTCCCACCCATGCGTTTTCTACTTGTGATTATTTCATTGTTTTTAAAAAAAATATTATATATTTTTTTAATGGAAACTTTCATGGTTCAAATCTAGAAAATTTCCAATAAAGATTTTCATTTTCTTTTTTTAAAAACAATGAAATAATCACAAGTAGAAAACGCATGGGTGGGACTTAATATTGTCCCTCGCTGTACAATCAGAGGCGTACCGAAACAGTTTGGGGCCTGGGGCGTCACTAGAAGTGGGGGGCTATATACAATTTGTACAAGAGTTCAACGTGAAAAAATTTTTTACTTTACCTGCGGGAAATTTTTTTTTTTTACCTTTTTTTTGGGAAGACGAAATTTTTGCCGACCTGCGAGAAAATTTTTTTCCCTGGACTTTATTTAAAAAAAATTTTTTTCTCTTCGTGTTAAAATTATTTTACCTTTTTTTTTAGGAAGACGAAATTTTTGCCTCCTTGCTGGAAAATGTTTATTTTTTTTCCCCTCTTGTTGAAAATTATTTTACTTTTTTTTCTTTTTTTTTTTTGAAACGAAATTTTTCCGCTGCCCCGGGGCCTCTCAAAGACAAATAATTGGGGGCCTGGGGCGGACCCGCCGCCCTCCCTTGGTACTCTGTGTACAATTTCATTGTACAAGTAACTTTACTGTTAAACACATGAATGATATTAAGATCATTATTAATTCATTCAACAAATACATTGTTAATGTTTGTTAAAATTTTTTAATGATGTCAACCGGCTATCTAGTCACTACCATCTGTAAAATTTGACATTTAGTCTGTTCTGAGGACGAGCGTAGGGCGCTCGAAACCTCGACAGAATAAATTTGTTTTTTATTTTCCTTAGCTGACTCCATTCCAGGAATCTTGTTTATTTTTAATGTATCTCAATTATTGACGACATGAGGAAGACAAGTGGGAGATAATTCCCCCAATAAGCACAATTGCTCCATTCCGTTACAAGAAACGCGTTCCTTAATCCTTTTAAAAAAAATAATATATATATATATATATATATGTTCTGAAGGGTTCCCGCGCGGGGGTGGAAAAAAAACCCCCAAAAAAACCCCAAAAATATATATATATTAGATTATAGAGGAAATCCTCTAATAAATAAAAATCTGGAGATAATTTTCAGGCCAATTTATCTGGATTAACTCTTTCCGCTATGAATCAACGTTTCGGAATTCAAACGACTCCTTCTTCAGGACCATGCGGGGTCAAGAAAACAAATTTTCCCTCAATTTTGTCATTTGAAGTTGTGATTAATTACGCTAGTGTACATATAGTCAGAGACAATGGAGCCAGACGAAAAATGATTTGTCTCATCATTCATTTCCCACCCCCCATAGTGTATAGTCAAACATATATATTGTAATTATTGTAAGGGCATAAAAGCCATGGCAGCTGTATGCCCTTAAACATTAATAAATAAATAAATGGAGCCATTACCTTTGACTATATGTGTACTAGCGTAATTAATCGCAACTTCTAAGGACAAAATTGAGGGCAAATTTGTTTTCTTGACCCCGCATGGTCCTGAAAGAGGCGTTTAGACTCCGAAACGTTGGCTCATAGCAGAGGAGTTAATCTAAATAAATTGGCCTGAAACTCATCTCCAGATTTTTATTTTTCTTCATCCCTCTCAACTTTATATTTATTTGCCGACTTTTCGAGAGCTAGTCGCACTCATCTTCAGGGCAAGCGAACTCAGATGCCCTGAGGATGAGTGCTCTCGAAACGTCGGCAAAAAATATAAAGTTTTTTTTTATTATTATAGGCAACTATCGCTAAAAAAAAAATCTCCTTAACAATACTAATCCCTTTTTTGAATGATTTGTTAATTCTATGGCGACTAAAATTTTAAAGTTTATAATAATAAATTAAAAAAAAAAATTAAAATTAAATTTTCTACGAAGAAAAAAAAACCGATTCAGAAAAATCAACTCAGGAAGGATTAGGAATTGAAGTTTTCACAATTGAAAAATTCATAAGCGAAATGATCATATCGTTTCGCTTTGATTGAATTGATTCAATTGTTATTGAAAAGTTTCCAGTTTTATTTGATTAAAATATCAATTAAAGGACCGGAGGCAAAGAAAAAGAAAAGCAAAAAGTGTATTGTGCTCAAGTGAAAATAAATAAAAGAACGCAGATGAAAAGAGAAGATAGAGAGAGTAAAACCTCTCAGTAGTAATCTGTGATCGTGGTGTAGAAAATTCTGATGTGCTGAATCGAGTAATGCAGCTGCAAGAGTAGAACTTGCAGGGAACCTTCCACCGGAGCCACTTGAACCGCCACCACCGACGAGTTCTTTATTCTGTTTATGACAACCTACAGCTGCTCGTGTCACTCCACCCGTTCCTAAAATGTCACACAGACACACCACAACACCTCAAGCAAAAAAAAAAAGAAAAGAAAACCCTCCACCATACTAAAGTAAAGCAGAAAACATCACGAGCTCCGTATATAAAATTTTGGTTTTTTTTTTTTTATTAGTTAAGGGATTTAAAAAGGGCACAATGAATCTTTAGACCGAATCATCCGAGGCATTTTAAATGCCTTTTTTTTAAATGATTTAAATTAGAGAGCAGAGAGTTTACATAATAGAATGCTTTTTTTTTAATTACGATTAATTAAAAAATATTTTTTTTATATTTATAGAAAATGCGAAAAACGTTCTATTATGAAAATTGTAATTTATTTTAAATCTAAAAATGTAAAAATCATTAATATCTAACCTATAATAATTAAATAAAGTGGTGACCAAGTCAAAAATAAATTTCGTATTTATTTAAAAATTAACGGCCAAATAGTTCAGCACTCTTGCAAAAGATGGCAGCCTGGTCTAAACGCCGGCATTATCAGATCACTTATAAGCCTATATTTATATATTGTTTCCCTATGGGCAGAAATAACGTCATCTCTTGCCGCCTAGAGTAACCAGCTTCTCAATCGACTATTAACGGTTTTTCGTGACTCGTGAGAAAACACGAACTCAAGTTTCGGAAGTGCCGAAGTTTAGACTGGTTTTTAGCCGAAACAGTGACTGAAACCAGTTTTGGCCGAAATTAGCCGAAACCGAAACTTCGGACGAGACCTTGAAAAACAATTAATAATAAAACCAAAATGTTTATAGACATTTCGATCGCTCATTAATTTCGTTAACCACAAATTGGAGCTCATGATAGAATTTATTTGCAAATTTATTAGAAACCTAAAAAAAAAATTTTGTTTAAGCTAAACTACTAATTAAATAAAAATAAAGCAAAATACAAGAAAAAAATTTACTAATTTTCTAACTACAAATATAAAAACAATGATTTTAGAGTCCATAGCCAAAAAAATACAATTTCAAGCAGACAACTACGAGACGATTCTACTCAAAGGAATAATTAGGCCTAAAATCCAACCAGCGATAGATAATAAGGCATTCATGCGTTTGTTTTGTTTAGAGGAAATAGAAAATAGGAAAGAAGAAAGGAAAATGTTAATCATTAGAGAGTAGAATTTAGAAAAAATATAAATTTAACGTTTCCGTCACTCACTTTTACTCCAAATTTCTTAAGGCAAATAGAGATTGTTGAAAACGTTTGATATAAACCTTTTAATTGGTAAAGAAAATATTTATATATATTCCAAGTCAAAAGAAAAGAAAATTATTGTAAATTCTGAATCGGTAATATCCTGATGATATATCGAATTTAATAATAAATAGTAAAAATAAAAAAAAGAGAAGATTTTATATTAATTTAGATTGGGGATTAAGAAATCATAAAGGATTCATTTTTAATTAGAATTATCTACCTATTTAGTTAGATCTATACTATGTATAATACCTCAGGGATCGAAAACCGGCAGCAAGATACAAAATTAATACAAACAACAAAATATTTATATAAACAATATTAAGAATGTTACTTGATTACAGAGATTACTATTTGTTGAGGAGTAAGCAGGGTAAGGCTTTTATAGAAAGAAAAAAATGTTTTGTTGTTTTTTAATTTCTATAAAAGCAATACTTACACCTGCTTAGGCTGTAAGCAGACCAATTGAGCAAAACGCTCTTGGACAAAGAGCAAAACGTTTTGTCAATGCCAACGCACACCGATTAGGCAAAATGTTTTGCCAATGAGCAATTTTGCCTAATCGGTGTGCCTTGACATTTTTTGCTCAATGACAGAACATTTTGTCCAATGCCAACGCACACCGATTGAGCAAAAAGCTCAATGACAAAACATTTTGCTCAATGCTAGCACACCGATTGAGCAAAACGCTCAATGACAAAACATTTTTTGTTCAATGATGTCGAATCATGCTCAATTGTGTTTTGCCTCCTCGGTGTGCGTTGACCCATAGAAAAGCATTGAAAAAACAGTCAAAAACGTTTTGTCCAAGAGCGTTTTTGCTTAATTGCTGTGCGTTCAGCCTTATTCTCCGACAAGTAATCTCTGCAATCAAGCAACATTCTTATTAATTCTCATGTCTAGTTTCGTATCAACACTATCATAAAAATATTGATATAATTTAATATTTATTAATTCACTTTGATATCAATTGCAGACAAATGTTAGGGTGCCGCCGGGAGTTGAACCACGGTTTGCCCTAACCACTGACCATAGTATAGCATTCGGTTATTTGGTCCAGTGGTAGGACACACAGTACAATTCGGTGGATCCGTGGATCTCCTTCTGGCGGCACACTAACTTTTGTCGGCTAATTTAATTAATAAATATTAAATTATATGAATTTTCTTCACGGCCTCAAACATACGTTATACAATATATTATATATCATTTTCTTATTTATTCTATATAGAATTTTTTTTGATTAAATGGCTCCGACGCTTTTCAACCCCTGGTAGAGGGGATCCATCAAACGATTTTAAAACTAAATAATCCAATAACCCAAAGAATGATATAATAATGTCACAAAAGGTTAATCTTATGTTTATTTTGAAAGCTATGATAGATAAGTTTTGAAATTAATTACAAAAGTTAATATGTTCCATGGAATACATGGCTTCACCCGATTCGTTGTTCTCATTTTGTAGCAAATATTTTTACTTTCTTTTATCTATATATTGGTTTTATGTCAAAAATTCGATGTCGAGATTTTGATGGATATACACGTTTTGAGGTCCCCTGAGTCCGAAAAAGTGGTTTTGGCGACATGGTCTGTGTGTATGTGTGTGTCCAATTTTAACCATGAAGGGAGCAACGGGATGATCACACTACAGAATTTCTTCCATTACAGAGCGAAGGAAAACATTTGTATTATTATTATGCTAACTCGACCTAATTCTTGGAGCTTCTTCTCTTATCCTCCTTAGCTCCTGATTATTCGAATTATTAGCTATTTTCAAGAGTAGTATGATATGCATTAGGGATACCAATAGTTCGTTTCAACTGCCCGAAGACTGAATTCATGGAAAATGATTGCAATACTTTCTCTATAAATATATATTTCATAAAAAGGGTAAGAGAAAGTAAAAAGAAGAAATTGTTATAAGACTGAGAAAGGAAGCGTAATAAAGGAATTGAACGTAGTCAGACATTCCACGAAACAACTCTGTACTGCTACTGCAATTGGCAATATTTGTAAATAATTTCGAAATCTGTTTTTACAAAATAAATTTTAACTTTTTGTAACATTCTTTTGTTCTTTGTTTTCGAGTTATTTAATTTAAAATCCGCCTTTGGTGGACACCCTGTATATTCAATTTATCTATTAAATTTGTTTTTATATTAAAAAAAAAAATTTCAAGTCAAATAATGATAATTCAAAATTACTTTTTAAATTATAATAAAAATAAATAATCTATTCTATTTTTAAAAAAATATTCTAAAAAATAGCTGATTAGATTAATTAATTATACCTCTATGATGGAAAATAATTTAAATTGTTTACTATAACCAATATTATATATCAACAAAAATAATTACCTAACTATTTATCGTCTAAAATTTCTAAATTTAATTTAGAAAAATATTTAAATCCTAGTAATATCTAAATTTAGAGATCCGAAAAAAAACTATATTGTTAATTAATACTGTAATTATAAGAATATAAAAAAAAGAGAAAGAGAGAGAGAAAGAGTGACGCACATGCTTTGTTTGATGTTGACTTTTTGTTTTTTGGATTTTGGTTTTTTTTTTTGGTATTTGTTTTTTTTCTTTAATTGTGCATGCGAAGTGCAGCTGTTGCAGCAGCTGCTGATGCTGTTGTTGTGTTACCAGGCGCAGTTCTTGGATGACAACCACCAAATGGCGAATGCAATTGAACTGGTGAATAAACTTGAGCTGCAAATTCCTCAAAAGAACTTGCTGCTTTATGATTACGAACAACTGTTTCAAGTGATTTCGCCCTTTCTTCATAACTAGAAAACGGAAAAAAATTATTTAAAAATTTGGAAATTTTGTTTTAAGAGGCTTCAAGATGGCACATTGAATCTTTAGTCCGAAACTACTGAGGCATTTAAATCTATTTTTTATGCGTTTTTTTAATTCGTGAACATTTTACATAATATAATGCTTTTTTTTAATTGCGATTAATTAAAAAGTATGTTTTTTATATTTTTATAAGAAAATGCAAAAAAAGTTCTATTATGAAAATGTTATTTTTTTTTTTTAATTTAAAAATGTAAAAATCATTAATATTTAAATAAAGTGGTGACCAAGTCAAAAATAAATTTCGTATTTATTTAAAAATTAACGGCCAAATAGTTCAGCACTCTTGCAAAAGATGGCAGGCTAGTCTAACAGCTGGCACTATCAGATCACTTATAAGCCTATATTTAAATATTTTTATGCTGTTATAAATGATATATAATATAAAATAATATTTATAAACTATTCATTACAACGAAAATTAAACAAATATATGAGATTAAAAATAGTCCTGCCATCTGTTGGCAAATTTTCGTAATAGTTGGGCTTTTTGGCTAAATTTTTAAGACCCCTAATGCCATCTTATCGACAAAAACATGCGAAGAGCTTCGCCTCCCGAAGCGCCTTAATTTAAAATATCTTTCAACTTTAGTGCCTTTTATTTACCAAGAGATGGGTCCTTTTATTAATAAAAAATATAATAATTATTAAACTTACTAATTCTGATAGAAAGGTAACATGGATCGTTTAGCACGAGATGCACTTAGAGCAGAGGCACGCACCAGTCCTGGTAATATTGTCTGATCAACAATTGCTTCATTGAATAATGGTCCGAAATATGGAACCTAAAACAATATCAAAATAAGAGACGGTTCGGGCCAAATTTATTGATTTTATTTATTGGCTGCCCTTCTAGTATATTATCCATATCTCAGCCATCAAACTCGGAGATGATAATCACGCCAATTAATTTAGAGAAACTCTTCCCGCTACTAGTCATTTTCAAACATATTGTTCACTAGGCTGTTCCCCACTATATATCTTATTTAGATGAGTACACTCTTAAAAGAGAGAAAATGAGATGGTGGCTCCTTGTCGAAACGAAGAAAAAGTTTTTATAAAAAAATAGAAACTGCATCTTTGTCAAATCATTTGATTTCTTCAACAGCCGCCTTTTGTTATATAAATGAATATTTAATAGTGAATATGAGTGTGTGAATGCTATCAGAATCTTCACATTCTCTATTAAATTATTCATCTCAAGCACTATAACTCCTAGTAATCTTGAAATAAATAAAAATTACCTCAGGTTTTCTGGAAATATTTACACGACACATTCGATTTGGTAAAGGATAAATTGCTATTAAAACATCACAAAATTCTGTTGGTAAAATTCCACGACGATACGGTCTTGTATGTTCGGACCAAACAATATGAACTTCATCATTTCCCAAATGGCGAGTCTAAAAAAGAATTTAATTTATATATATATGTTAATTAAAAATTATAAAAAAAAAGTGTACTTTATTAAGAAGGGCTTCTTGAGTGTGCGAAGGCATTCTAGTGGAGACATGGAAGATAACTTCTAGGAACGATGTTGCATAATAAGGCGCGGTATCACCTGTTGTCTTGTTTCGTTGTAAACCCCCAAGAAATCCAGTATGGGATTCCAATTCAACCTGAAAAAAAAATGCAAAACTTAAAAAGAGGAATTCAGTAGAATTTTTTTATATAAAGGACTAATGCCCAATTGCACCGTACGAGTTAAGCATTATTTAACCCTAAATAATACTTAACTTACCAAATTTCGTTGTATCGCTTGCAAAGTCAAGCTTAAATGTCTAAATTTTAACTTAAATCTAAGCTCTCGATTTCGGGGGCTTAGCGTATGCTTAACCTAAAAACAATTTTCTGTTAAATAAATGACATCTATTCCAAATTATATTGATAATGTAATATTAATTATCTAATAATAATAAATTTTTTTATTCGATCTAGATTTTTTTATAAAAAACATGAACAATATGAACTCTATTTTCGAAGATGATCTAAATATTATGGAAATAAAGGATTTTGGAATTTTTTGGAAATAATAAAATATGTATTATAAAATATATAGGTACCCCGTATATATATATTTTTTTTTTATATTTTGCCAAGATATGCAGTTGAACTTGCATGTTGAATATAAAATAAAACTTCTTATTTGTCACATAGTTTAATATAGGACAAAACGATATTTTGTAGGCTCTACAGGTTTAATTTATTTTAAAAAATTTTTTACACTAACAACAGGACTCACCAATGAACTAATTATTATTAACATTGCAATTTTTCTATTATATTTTTATATTTAAATATAATTTAATAGATAATTTTCTAAAGAGGTATAATTTGATGTTCAATTCTTTCCTTATTAATTTAAATAAAAAAATTATAATCATGAAAATCAATATTTTGTTTTCTATTTTCTTTTTTTTTCTGAAATTAATTAATATTTATAAACAATATGTAATTAATTTAATTTAAGAATATTCAAATAATAAACAAAATTATTATTATTAACATCTGTCAATTTTATCAAAAATCACCAGAATATCACTAAAATTTACAACGTTGCCATGTTGCACATTTATAAAATTCTTCTTTACTATTCCATGATTAAAATCTTTCGGTTCAAACAAACAATTTATTTAAGAGACGCTTTAGTTTAAGCACACTTAGTAAAGAGAGGCATAAATGTCAAACGGTGCAATTGGGCATAAATTATATAAAATAAACCGTTTTAATTGCTACTAAATTAGCACTAAATTTCAAAAGATTTGGAATAAAAAAGTCATAATAATTTACCATTCCGGTCGACAGTATTATTCCTCAAAGTTACCACAACGTGTCACGCCTGTCACTAATGACTGAAGAGAAAGATGCGCCTTTTAGAATAAATGGGAGTGGACCGTGGAAGTTCTCGTGAATTACTATTATAAATTATATTGCTAGGCTAGTTAAAAAAAAAATTTACCTCCCAAGCAAGTCCTGCAATAAAATCTTCAAAAGCTTGGCTACCACTTGCATTTGATAGAATAGAATTTTTATCCTCTTGTCCTTCAGCTACATAAATTACAGCTATTTTGTGTGTTTCTCTACATCTCTGAAAAATTGTAATAAAAAAAAAAATAATAAATCATTTTAAAATAAATATTGTTTCTGTTTCAAACCTGTGAGTCAAGATTTCTTAATTCTCTTAGAAGTTTTTCATTTTTTGAGAGTAAATGAAGATGCGCTCGACGTTCCCAGCCAGCAAGACCGAGTTGAGAGAAAAGCAAACGACAATGTTGAAAAGCAGAATGTGGAGGCGAATAAGGAGGAAGTTGACATGGCTCTCCTGCCAGCCTACAAAACCAAACGTTAATTAATAATAATAAAAAAAAAGTTTTTTTTTATTTGATTAACACTTACATGTTTTCACTATGCCGAGGACCGAGATAATCGAGTTCGGCATTTCGTTGGCTTAATACAGTGCTGAGCATTTCATCTTCAAGCTGAGCATTTAAAGGTGAAGGAGGAGGAGCTGGAGCATTCAGTGGAGTATCCAGGGCCTCTAAACACTCAGGACTTGTGTGGCCCACATATTGAAGTAGCTAAAACAAAAAATTCTTTTTTGTTATTGAATCAACTCTCTCAATAAGGCTTAATTAACTATGCAATTCCCGGGTTCCAGAAAATATATATATATATATATTGTATTAAACCAACTACCGAAACCATTTTATATTCTTTAAAAATTTTATTAATTGAATTGTGCTATTTGGGAGCTAAAAATATGAAATAAAACTCTTATTTATTCCTTTCATCGATGTCTTGAGAGCATTCCAACACCTCAATTTAATTATTAATTGAATTTTGATTTTAAATTATTGTAATAATATCAAAAATGAAATCCGTACCAAAAATTAAGTTGATTTATATTTTTGATTATATAAGCCACCTGGAAGCGGTGCGAAGTCTGCGCCACGTGGATGACGTCATTCATTGTTGGTTGTTCAACTTATTACTTTCTCTTACCTATGTATATATGTAATATATATATAGAGAGAAAGTATTGGATTCATGTCAAAAATTCGATGTCGAGATTTTGATGGATCTTCACGTTTTGAGGTCCCCTGAATCCAAAAAAGTGGTTTTCGCGACATGGTCTGTCTGTGGGTGTGTGTGTGGGTGTGTGGGTGTGTGGGTGTGTGTTCAATTTTAAGCATGAAGGAATTGAGCTATGAGGCTGAAATTTTATATTTAAGTTAAACACCCTCCGGGACCGGAAAAATAAGCTTTTAATCAAAATCGGCCAAAGAGTACTAGTACTTTACTGATGTACTTTTTCAGTTTTTTTCGATTTTCTCAAAATTCGCTCTAACGATTTTGATTAAAATTCAAAAATCAATTATTTTTTAGATGCTCTTTCAAATGTATATTCTCGTTTTGCCCTCAAAATTGTTTGAAGCACACTTTACTCTTGTGCTTCATAGGAAAGATAGGAGAAATGGTTGCCATGGTAACAAAATATAAATATTTTCCCATACTTATAAATTTTACATCTGAATTCAAATATTCCCTACTGCCGGGAACTAAATATGTATTGACACAAAAAATCTGGTGTGACAAGCACAGTACACAACTTTCGATTACCGAAGGTAAGAGAAAGTTGTGTGCTGTGCGCCAGTCACACCAGATTTTTGTTATTATATTCATGTCTCGAAATAAATGTTATTGCCCACGGGGCGTGGTGTAGAGGTTAGCGTGCTAACCTCATATACCAAACGTCGCGGGTTCGGACCCCAGGCAGTCCGATGATTTTATTTAAGCCATCTGGATACCAGATGGCTTAAATAAAAAAATGCCTGGACCCTAATATATATAAATTCATAAATAACGGTTATCGTAAATGTCTTATATGGCCTGAGCTGCCGAAAAGACAGTGTGAATGTGTGTGTGAGTGTGAGTGTGAATGAGAAAAAAAAGTGTGAATGTTTAAAAAAAAAAAAAAAATAAATAAATAAATGTTATTACACTTCTTTGAATTCTATTACCTCTATTACTAACAAGGAGAGTACACGGTTGACTCGTCACCGATTTTGATCTCCTTTTATTTGGTGAATCTATACTGAAAAATCTGGTGTGACTGGCGCACAGCACACAACTTTCTCTTACCTTCGGTAATCGAAAGTTGTGTTCTGTGCTTGTCACACCAGATTTTTTGTGTCGAAATATATTTAGTTTCCGCCAATATATTAGAATTTAAGATGTCAAATTTATAAACATGGGAAAATATTTATATTTTGTTACCATGGCAACCATTTCTCCTATCTTTCCTATGAAATACAAGAGTAAAGTGTGCTTCAAACAATTTTGAGGGCAAAACAAGAATATACATTTGAAAGAGCATCTAAAAAATAATTGATTTTTGAATTTTAATCAAAATCGTTAGAGCGAATTTTGAGAAAATCGAAAAAAACTGAAAAAGTACATCAGTAAAGTACTAGTACTCTTTGGCCAATTTTGATTAAAAGCTTATTTTTCCGGTCCCGGGAGGTATTTAACTTAAATATAAAATTTCATCCTCCTAGCTCAATTCCTTCATGCTTAAAATTGAACACACACACACACACCCACCCACACACACACAGACAGACCATGTCGCGAAAACCACTTTTTTGGATTCAGGGGACCTCAAAACGTAAAGATCCATCAAAATCTCGACATCGAATTTTTGACATGAATCCAATACTTTCTCTCTATATATATATTACATATATACATAGGTAAGAGAAAGTAAAAATATTTGTATCCTGATCGAACTTTTCGTCCAATGCGCCCTGTAACAATTTTTTTTCTCATCTGAAATTTTAAAATCTGTAAAGGATTGTTATAAGGCTCAAAGAAAACCATATCAACAACTAAAGCTTATAGCGTAACGGGTAGAGGAGGGGTTAGTAATCCAGGGATTCCAAGTTCAAAACTTGCGTTGTCATTTTTTTTTTTTTTTTGTATTATTTATTGTATAAAAAATAAATATTATATTTATATTATAAAAATAATTTATTTATATTTCCGACATATTTATACAGAAAACAATGAATATTATACAATCAATTAGATATATAAATGAATAATTAAAATATAAAATAAGGCAGTAAGATATAGAAAATTAATGTTTTTCTTTATGAAATATCAAAAGAAATATTTCGCCAATACATTTGCTGTCAACAGGAAGTGTCTGTTTAGTTAGTTAGTTAGTTTATATATCTAATTGACTTATTATTAATTGTTTTCTGTATAAATATGTAATATGTAATAAATATGTCGGAAATATAAATAAAATATTTTTATAATATAAATATAATATTTATTTTTTATACAATAAATAATACAAAAAAAAAAAAAAAAAAAAATGACAACCCAAGTTTTGAACTTGGGATCCCTGGATTACTAACCCCCTCCTCTAACCGTTACGCTATAAGCTTTAGTTGTTGATATGGTTTTCTTTGAGCCTTATAACAATCCTTCACAGATTTTAAAATTTCAGATGAGAAAAAAAATTGTTACAGGGCGCATTGGACGAAAAGTTCGATCAAGATACAAATATTTTTCAGTATAGATTCACCATATAAAAGGAGATCAAAATCGGTGACGAGTCAACCGTGTACTCTCCTTGTAAGATATATTCATTTTGAATGAATCTTGGCTTAAAAAAGTAAAAAGAACCAATAATAAAAATAATCCCATATTTGGGAAATTCAATATATCACTTGCCCAAAATCTTTCTGAAGGGTTAATATCAGGGCTGGCAACTTTGATTTGCTGGTGTTGGTATAATGTATAATTTGCCAACATTTGCCGACACCGATCATAAACGAAAAAAAATAAACCAAATACAAAAATAAAAAATCAGTTTTTTTCTTACATCCTTTTTTTTTCTTTTATTATAATCAAGAATATAAAAGTTGGGAAGCCAATGGAGAAGAGCAACAGTCACCACAATTGTTTAAGTTAAGCAATGCCAAACGCGGCGAAATATCGGATTGGTGACCCCGAGCAATCAGCGTGAGGAACGTCACTCGTTAGCCTTGGGTACTTTGTATTGTAAAACATATATATAGTAAAGTCATACCCCTAAATGCCCTTAGTAGGCAAAGGGTTTTTTTTAATTAAAGAATATAAAAAAAGTCCATAAAATACAGTATTTTAACTAAAAAATTAAGTTCAATTGAAACTTTTGTTGTCGCCAAAGCTAGTGCCGTCACCCCAGACCTGGTTAATATATATATATAAAGATATCCAGCGTTGATTATATTATATTATTTATTTAGAATATAAATAAAAAAGAAAAAGGAATTTACATCATCGAGGTTGTCCATATCTGGTGCTCCATTTTCAAAAGTGGGTAAAGTTTGAGGATCGCGATGTCTTAAGGTGTGCATTGGAGGGGCAGCTGTTGGTGGTACAAGACTTGCCATCATTGAAGTTGTCATTGAAGCATCTGATCGGCGATGGCGAGGAGGAGCCACCGGACAAATCCGTTCTTCACCTTTAATTATAAATACAAATATTTTGAAATGATAAGTAAAAAATGTAACTATTAAAAAATAACATATCACCTTTAAAAAATAATTTTTTATAAAGTGCGATTAGAAAAATAAATAATAAAAAACTCACATAACTCACCGTGATGGCGGCAAGTGCCAGCTTCAGGTGAGCAATAAAGAATTGAAGCATCCCAACAAGCTTTTCCACTCAGACTACGAAGTATCACTCGAACTTGGCTGGAAGCTGTGCGAAGTCCTGCTGTAGCACCTCCACCTGGTAGAGTTGCCTCCAAAGCCGGTAACTCGACCAAGGAAACCAGAAGTGAGTTGCTCATCACAAGCAACTGTAACCAAGTATAAATAAATGCCATTATAATAAAAAATTGGATGGGATAGAAATAAATAGTAAACCGAATTTAAAATTTGTACAAGGATCCAAATTCACAGTTAAGGGACTTCAGGATGGCACATTGAATCTTTAGTCCGAAACTACTTAGTGAGGCATTTTAAAGTAACTTTTTATGCTCTTTTTTTAAATGATTTAAATTCGTGAGCATTAATATCCAGCCTATAATAATTAAATAAAGTGGACCAAGTCAAAAATAAATTTCGGATTTAAAAATTAACGGTCAAATAGTTGAGCACTCTTGCAAAAGATGGCAGACTAGTCTAACAGCCGGCATTACCAGATCACTTATAAGCCTTTATGTATATATTTTTATGTTGTTATAAATGATATATAATAATATTTATAAACTATTCATTATTAAAAGATCAATCAAAATCAAACAAATACATGAGATTAAATATAGTCCTACCATCCTGCCATATGTTGGCAAATTTTCGTTATAGTTGGACTTTTTGGCTAAATTTTTAACACCTCTAACGCCATCTTATCGGCAAAAACATGCGAACAGCTTCTCTTCTGTAGAGCCTTAAGAACCTTAATTTAATATCTTTTAAAATGCTATGTATGGTCTTCGAAGTTCTTCTATAAAACATTTCGTTCAAGAAATTTTAAAAAGCGTCATTAGCATGAAATTAATTTTTCTAAATACACATGGAGGTTAGGATAGGATAAGATTCCTCAGTAATAAGTAAAATATTGTTTTGAATTAGTTCAAAGTCAGCTGTTAATGATGTTTACCTGGATATTAGGAGCGGTAAAAACTTGTGCGCTTAACTCGTCACTGCTTAAAGCAGGAACATCGTCATGTTCAACTACCATTGAGGATAATCTAGCCGCTCCGCTTAACATTGGAAAATGATCTAAATGATTTAATAAATGCATCGATACCTGAAAAAATATAATTAAATGAAAAAATGTAAAAAAAGAAAAAAGATAGAAATTATATTATACCATTTTGGCAGCCATCTGAATGGCTAGAATGGCTTGAGAATGTTCGGAATGTGAATTGGAATTTGTGGATGAGGCACTCATTGGCGTTGGAGAAAGAATTCCTGAACAATCTTCTTGTAAATCGTCAAGAATCACTTCTGGATCGAAATCACGAACCATTTCAGCTGTGAAAAGGCCACTCGCTACAAGATCGCCGGCTGAACTACCGCCTCCCGTAACGCTCTTGCCTTCCGTCAATTGGTTTAAGACCTATACAATAAAATTATAAATAAGGGATCGTTATGAATCGTCGAGAAAATAATACCAGTTGATTTTGAGGATGCAGTCAATTAATTGATCCTCTATTTAATAATTAAGCACTCTTTATAAAGATATGTGATTATAAATTATCCACCATCAAAGACTTACTTTAAATACTGTTAGAAGTAATGAGATGTCATTATCTTTTCTCAAAAGGCATTTTACAGGAACATGCATGCACCATTCGCCAAGGCAAAATATTAAGGAGGTAATTCGATTCTTTTCTCGTAGAGAATCTCGACTTGAAGCGAGTGAAGTTAACATTATAGCCAAAACCTTAAATAAAAAAAAAATGATAATAAGAAAAATAATTAGAAAAATATTAATACAAATCAAATCTTACATGAATGATTCGAGCAGGTAATTCAGGATATTGTTCCATTAAAACGGGCGCTTGGTCGCAAAGTAATAATAAAATATCGCAACTCACTTGGCCAACCGCTTGTTGTTTAAACTAAAAATATATTTTTAATTGTTTTATTAATTATTTTAATAATATTTTGTTCATTTCAAACATTAACTATCTTTTGAAATTGTTTGAAATGCATTTTAATATTCAATTTCATGCAAGGAATAAGAAAGATAGAAAAGCAAAAGTATTGTAATTATTTAAAAAAATATTTTGTCTCCTTTTCAATTACTTATGTTGGAATTAAAGTAAATATGAGACTTTTATGAAAGGCTTTTTCTTTCAGGTTCTTGCATATAAAATTACACTCAGTTTAGGAAAGAACAGTCGAAGAGTATGGATAAAAAAAAGTTGGTCTATTTCACAAGTCGAATAGGAATACCCAATGAGTTTTGTGACCCAGGCTGATTAAAAATTAATTTTTGATTCATATACATATATTTTATTGAGTTATTCTGAAAGTAATTTCGTTTTTTCCTAACAAAGGAATTAATTGTATTTTTTCAGAGCTAACTTCACACTTAAGCCGCATGTTGGTGCCCTTTTAAATATGGAAAGTGAAAAGCTGCATTTTGAGCATATTTTACTTTTTACTATAAAAAAAGTAAAAATGCTGTTCAAGCAAGAAAAAAATTATTTAAATTTATCAAATTCGACAGTTCATGATTATTTGAAAAGCCTAGGTTTAATCTCAAAGCTAGATATATGAATTCCTCAGGATCTTACAAAAAAAAAAACGTGTTGACGTCTGTGACTTGCTTCTTCTGCGTTTCAAATGATCAATTCGATAAATTTAATCTCTCAGCATTTCACGAGTTCTTATTCGCCGGTTTGCATCAATGAATGCTTTATTGTGTCTTCATCGGCTTCCAAAACGAGGGGGGCAACATCAAAATTGCCCGATCGAGATTTTGCAAACCAGTTTTGGGACTGGTGTATTTTTTCCATACACATCTGATAATTTTTTTCTTGATTGAACAGCATTTTTACCTTTTTTATAGTAAATTTGAAAAGGCAACAACAAAAAACTACTGCGAAGAATCATTCGAACTTCTTTTTACAAGAAAGCTGTCAAAATATATAATGATAATGCGGCTGAAGTGTGAAGTTAGCTGTGAAAAAATACAATTAAGTCCTTTGTTGGGAAAAATCGAAATTACTTTCCGAACAACCAAATATTATATAATATTATTATATTTTATTATTTTCCCTCATGGGGAAGACCACGGTTGCTAGAAGGCCGCGATTCAGCACTTTTAGAAAAAAACCTTATAAATTTTCTGATAGTTTGAGAAGAAATAGAAAAAATAAAAGTATTTTTCATTTAAATTATTAAAATGCATTTTTCCAAGAGATAGATAATGTTTTTTTTTTTTTGTAATTTTTTTAACAAATATTGAATTTGAACTGGACATAAGAAAAAAAACATTTGGACATTTTGGCGAACGAAGCATTGTGGAGTAGTCTGCATTCAACACGGGGGCACCTGAGCTGAGAGAACAACAACAAATAAATAAATACATCGAGATAAGATCTCCTAACCTCGTCAGCAGCCTCCCGTTGATTCTTTATGCGCGTTCGTCCAAAATTTTGCTGTAGTCAAATAATTAATTATCATTAATTAAACAAAATACGATTTTTTTATTATGAAAATTCCAATATTTCTTTCTAAAAGATTTATATTATATAGTGATGTTGATTTATTATAAAGAAAATAAAAATTTTAAATTTCTATCTTTTTTCTGTCTTTCTTTCCCAGTAAATTTATTTCCGTTCGGGGGTTGCAAGCCTTCCTAATCTCACTTAAAGAGTTAATTTTTATTAAAATAGGTAAATAAATAAATTTGTAAATGTAACTTCCTAATAGCCAATTGACTTTATACATTTATTATATATAATTTATTAAATACAATGTATCGATGGGCGTTCAACGGTCTTGTTTTTCGGGGGCCACCTATCCCGATTTTCAGCACCGCTTGGCGTTGCTTAACAAAATTGATTTTGGTGGCTGTTGTTTATTCTTCTTGCCAGGCCCGCCGGCTCCAACAAATTTAATTTTTTTTTTTTTTAAAAACCCCCACTCTTTCTCTCTCTCTCCCCCCCCCCCCCCCCCCCCCCCTCCCTCCTTCCGCCCACTGGGTGCTTAAGACATTTCGGTGGATATCTGATGAATTAAGTTATATGGTGGGGGTTGTTGGGTTTTTTTTTTCCTCTTCGTATGCGGGCCCAGACTTGTATTCGATATAGTGAAAAAAGCATTGTTATGTTTATTTATTTAATTATTATGATTAAAAATTAACTCCTTGTAAATTTTACTGGTTTGGGGCTTGGGGTGGGGGGGGGGGGGTTCTCCCCAGGGTCGCGGGGTCGGGTCCCCGCCGCCCCGGTGTTTTTTTTTTAACCTTTTGGGATTTTGAGTGGTTAATGTGGGAATTCGGAACCCCCGACCTCTGTGTGTGGGTGGGAGTGGAAGGAGAGATTTTTTTTAAAAAAAAAAAAAAAAAATGGGGGGGGGGGGGGTTGGGGGGGTTTCTTCTTTCAAGTGAGAGAAATTTATTTCATTTGAATTGACTTCAAATCATTTGAAATAAATAGGGATGGAGTCTAAATGGCCTTAGATGCCGAAAAAAAAAACTGGTTTGAGGTAGAAAGACAAATAAAAAAAACACAAATTTGAAAAATTTCTAACATTTTTCTTCTCTAAAAATAGATATAATCCACTCAATCACAAATTATAGTATTATATATCTTTTGTTAAATCATTTGATTATTGAAATTTAAAGAAGTTAAGTAGTATTTCAATCATTTTCACTCAGGGGCTCTTATCCTGTGAGCGACCACGAGTTACACGAGCTAAGACTGGCATTTCTTCTTGCACCCAGTCTTCGTTCATCAGACTCTTACTTCTTTTCGCGTCAATATATAATATGTGGACCCCGAAATTCTCGATAGTAGCAAAGAAAGAACAAAAGGAACGAATTTCAGTTATTTTATAATGATGAAAACAATTTATTCTGAATACTTTTACAGTTAGCTGTTAAATTTTTCCCGCTTTATGTTGCAGTAATAACTGTAAAATTCCATTGCGTTGGTCACAAGCCAATTGCTTAATTTTTCGGACATTTCTAATACACTATTCTCTATTTTCTTTAATTATTCATTCTATATTTTTTTTTTTCAACTGATAGAAACTCAATTGTTTTGAATGTATTAAGAAAAAAAAATTATTTTTATGAACATAAAATGTTTGTAACTCATTAACTTCTTTAAATTTCAATATTCAAAGAATTTTAAAGATATATATATACTGTATATACCAAAATTTGAAACAGAGTGAGGGTTATACTGTTTTTTACTGAAATGTAAAATAATTTCAATGCTGTCTTCTTTAGTATTGTTATTTGTTTTTTTTCTTTAGAAGACTTCATAATAAAAAAAAAACTTAGTAAAATACTTTCATTTACACATCAAAGAAAGTTGAGTTGAAAAAAAATTTAGAAATTTCAAATCAAGAAACCCCAAGAAAATTCAAATAACAGCCAAAAATTCGTTTTCATGGAACGAATTATTGAAGGGATGAAGAACTAACTATTTTTGAATTTATTATTAAAAAGCAATTTGTTTATATCCCATTCAGTCTTTTTCTCAAAAGATACAAAAACAATAAAAAAGGAAAATAAAAAGTTGACTTTACCTTAAGAGCTAATAAAATCACGTTGAGAGCTTCTTTTAAGCGAGGATGGAAAGTTCTGTGAGCTAATTCTTGATAAACGAAAATTCCTAAACTACTCAATGCAATACACCTGGCGTGTGCCGTTGGTTCTCTTTTTCCACATCTCAAAAGAACAGAAAGGACATGCTCCTGAAAGAAATTTAATGCGATTCAATTAAACATTCAGATTTGTTATATAATGAATGATGGGAGAAAAGTAGAATGGATGCTGGGCAGGACTGAAGCCAGCAAAAATGGTTGTGTTCATAGTCGCTGACAGGGGGGGGACAGGGGGGCAGGGAGGGTTATATCCCCGGAGCCCGGACCCTTTGCGTTCCAACCTTGAAATTCTAATAAAAAATAATTTTCATGGTTAAAATTTCAATAAAAAAAAATCATTTTCCACAGGGGGCCCGGGCCCTTTAAAGTTACGAGGCTGCTAAAAAAATATTTATAGACTATCCGGAAATTATATAATTTTAGAATTTGTTTTTTCTTACTTACCTTCGCTTCAGTACAAGGCATTAAAGTAAATTCGTTAGGCGTGGGTTGAAGTACAGGCAAATCGGCAACTTGTCCAGATAATGAAAGCAAACAACCAAGCATCGTAGTTGCTTCTGTTCTTGGAGTCTAAAAAAAATTTTTTCGAATATATTAAATTAAAAAAAAAATATCTCTGCCGGTCTTTAGGACCAAACTATCATGTACCACCGGAGGTACAGTGAGGGACAATATTAAGTCCCACCCCCGCTTTTTCTACTTGTGATTATTTAATTGTTTTTATAAAAGAAAATGAAAATCTTTATCGGAAATTTTCTAGGTTTGGACCATGAAAGTTTACAATAAAAAATATATAATATTTTTTTTAAAGACAATGAAATAATCACAAGTAGAAAGCACATGGGTGGGACTTAATATTGTCCCTCACTGTACATGCTGGCGTGAACGTGTTAAACAGATCAATCAATTATTTATAAAATTTCATTCAAATAAAATATTTTTATTATTGGAGAATGAATTCATTCTATGGAAAAACTCATATGGAAAAAGAGATTAGATTTTTTTTATTTACCGTTTTGAGATCATGAGAACAAACAACTGTGTTGGCTGCATGAATAAAATCATAAAATAACAATGTATGACCGGGTAACATCACAGAGAAAAATTCAGCTCCACAATAACGAACCAAAGTATTAATAATACTCTATAAAATTAGAAAAAAAAGAATTATTATAATTTCTTTATTCTAACATGCTAATGAAATAAAAACTTTACCTGATCAGTACCTATAAGCCCCTGATGTAAGACTTTATAAAAATGAGCTAAATGATCTTTCGGGGGTTGGATATCTTGAGGAGATACTGTAACTAAGCAAAGAAGTCGATATGCATAGAGTTTGCCCTTTTGATAATTATCAGGAAGTGTCAAAGCCTGAAATTAAAAAATAAATTAAAGAAAACATGAAGAATTTATTAATAATTTATGTAATTGGAGGTTTACTTCTTTTAAATTCGTATGATCGAGTTCACGATAATTAAAACAAAGTATTTTACTTTATTATACAGGAATTTTATTGCCAGACAATTGTTGTATTCACATTCTCACAGTTTCGGTCCAAAATGGACCTTCATTTTGATTTTGAACAGAACAATATTATCTGTCTTCTTAAAATTTATAAAAAAATCATAATTGTGATGTTTGTTCATTGTATTGTGAAGAGAATGAATATGTAACCATATGAGAGATTGGCCCGGTGTTGCATGAAGTTTAAGAAAATAATTTGTATGTTTCAGGCTGATGATGGTCCTTTTTGGACCGAAACTGTGAGAATGTGCACACAGCAGTTGTTTGGCAATAAAATTCCTGTATAATAGAGTAAAATACTTTGTTTTAATTATCGTGAACCTCATCATAGGAATTTAAAAGAAGTAAACCTCCAATGGGTCGTTTTGATAACTTACCTACCCCAACATTAAAATAGCCTCCCTATGGGGAAATACATGGTGTTTGTCCTTCAGCTATTAAAATAGCTGAAGGACACACACCATGTATTTCCCCATAGGGAGGCTATTTTAATGTTGGGGTAGGTAAGTTATCAAAACGACCCATTATATAAATTGTTAATTTCTCTTTCGTCTCTTTTTAATTTATTAATATTTGGAATATTTACCTTAAAACACCACGGAGCAACTATATTCAAAGGCGGCACTAATTCTGGAGGTGGGGGGGGTTATTTGATTATCTCCTGAAACTCCTTGATTTTGTCTTATCTAAAAAAATAAAATAATTGAATATTATGGAAAGTATTTTTTTTAAGGTCTTTTTCGGCATCAGAGGTCATTTAGACCTCATCCCTATTTATTTCAAATGATTTGTAGTCAATTCAAATGAAATAAAATTTTCTCGCGTGGGACGGGAAGCGAACCCGAGACCCATGAGAAGCTAATTTTTTTCAAATTTTTATTATTTTAACATTTTAAATTTATTTCAAATTTTAAATATTTTCTATTTGCGGAATACAAAATAAACTACGTTTGATCTTGTCTTTTGGAAACCTACTACTAGTACTTTATTGATGTACTTTTTTAGTTTTTTCCAATTTTATAACAAAAAAAAAAACGAGTTACAGCTCGGTACAGCCGGAATTTAATATAATGAAAATAAAAGTATAAAAATAATAAAAATTTAATTTTTGTACTAACCCATCAACTATAATATACAAGGTGCATGAAAAAATAAGACTTTTTTCCATTAAACTTGATATGCCCAGACGCTTCGTTTTCAAGATACAGGGGGTCAAAGTTGAATTTTTTTTTTGTTTTTGCTAATATCTCGAGAATCGTTTGAGATACAATGTTTACACTTTGCACATAAAACAAACGGAATAATGAACATAAATCGTGTACAGAAGCTAAACATTGTATCTCAAACGGTTCTCGAGATATTAGCAAAAAACAAAAAAAATTCAACTTTGACCCCCTGTATCTTGAAAAAGAAGCGCCTGGGCATATTAAGTTTATAGGAAAAAAAGTCTTATTTTTTCATGTAGAATCATCTCCTTTTCTAGGTACCTGTTATTTCGGGGCACCCTGTATATTATAGTTGGAAACACTAGAAAATATTTAAAATATAAAGTAGGCCTTACCTTCACTAAAGTGTCACATAAATCAACAAGATGGCCAAATAATTGAGCATGTAATCGAGGATCCGCAAGAAGATTAACATCGCCTAAAGAACCAAGCATTCTTCTCCAGAGTACCACAGCCACATCTGGTAACCATCCAGCAACACTACCGCCGGCCATAACTGAACGGCGTTCCATTGAAATCGAGGTAGATGAACTGAGAAGATTAACATTGCCAGATCCAATTGAACTTGAAGTTAATCCACTAGTATTTCCTGTATATCCGCTCTCTGCGACTCCACCAACGCTCACGCCGCTTGTGCCTTCTGTTAATTCTAAAATAAATAAATGATTTGTTTGATAAATTTATGAAATACAAATTTTTAAAAATAAATGAATGATGAATAAATACCTAAACTAGTAGCATCGCCTGCTAGCATATCTAATTGCATTGGAGAATCTTTAATAGAGTTGCTTTCGACGCCACTTGATGGTGCAGGTGAAGGTGTTCGGGTTGGACCCTCCGATTCTGATGTTTGGTTTAAAGTTCCTTAAAAAAAAAACACTAATTTAATAAATAATAATGCGAGATTAAAATAATAATTGCCGAAAATTTTTATAATAAAATATGAAATTGAAGCCGTGAAGAATATTAATTCAAATAGCCGACAAACGATGACTAAAAATAGTGATGTGAGTGAATTCAAATAGCCGAATGCCGTGCTGTGGACCAGTGGTAGGGCATAGTGAGTACATGGTTCGACTCCCAGCAGCACCCTATCTTTTGTCGGCTATTTGAATTAATAAAGATTAAACTGTTTTTTTTTTTTTTTTTTTTATAATAAATATTATAATAATTATATTTAGATATTTACCCCGAGTTCCTCGGAGGGAATCTAATGAGTGAGCTTTTCTTTGTAATTTGTTCGTATGAAGAGAGCCAGTTGAGCCTTTGGATATTATTTTATTTAACTGCTGTTCCAATGCAATTGGTAATTCTAGAAAATAAAATTAAATCAGTGACATAGTCATGGGGATGGAGGGTAGTTATAGGGGACGAAAAATTATTTTAACATTTAATTCAACAAAAAATAATAATTTTCCTTACTATTGTTTATAAATATTTTTATTCAGTTACTAATAAGTAAATAATTTAATAATAATAGTTTTTTGCTCTTGACCTTGTACTGTACTAGTTGGTCGATCCCTCGTATGATGGCCAGATGAGGTCATATGACTTGTGGCAGCTCGACGTCTTCGCTGAGATGCTTCGCGCCTTCCCATTGCTAGATTACTTTCGCTGACACTTCGTGAGATCCCACTTAATGAACGATGCACTCCACTTGTACTCCCCGGCACACCTGATGCTCCACTTGAAGAAGTAAGAACTGATCCGCCACTGGGACCACTTAAAGTGCGTAATACATTTGATGCCGAGGCACTTCCGGCAATTCCGCCACTAACCATTCCACACGAAGCTGAAGCTCCAGTAGAATTGATTCCATTTGATGAAGATATTGATCGAGTTGATGATTGATGAGCATTTCTTGTTACTGAGCTAGATTCAGCGTTTCTAAAAATACAATTTCAAATTTATCAGGAGGGCACATTGAATCTTTAGCCCGAAACTACTGAGGCATTTAAACGTATTTTTTATGCAGTTTTTTTTTTTATTTAATTTGGTGAGCATTTTACATAATAGAATGTTGTTTTTTTTAATTACGATTAATTAAAAAATATTTTTTTTATATTTATAGAAAATGCAAAAAAAAAAACTCTATTATGAAAAATGTAATTTTTTTTTAATTTAAAAATGTAAAAATCATTAATAACCAATCTATAATAATTAAAAAAGTAACCAAGTCAAAAATAAATTTCGCATTTATTTAAAAATTAACGGCCAAAAAGTTCGGCACTCTTGCAAAAGATGGCAGGCTAGTCTAACAGCCGGCATTATCAGATCATTTATAAGCCTATATTTTTATGCTGTTATAAATGATTTATAATAGATAATATTTATAAACTATTCATTATTAAAAGATCAACGAAATAACGAAAATCGAACAAATACATGAGATGAAATATAGCCCTACCATAATGCCATTGTTGGCTTTTTGGCTAACTTTTTAAAACCCCTAACCCCATCTTATCGGCAAAAACATGCGAACAGCTTTGCCTCCCGAAGCGCCTTTAAATTAAAAGAATTTAATAAAAAAACACAAACCCGTTATTATTTGAAGGGCAACTTATTTGACGTCCGGATGCTTGATTACTGCCAACCCCTTTTCGTTTTTTTTGCTTTACTTAATTCCGTTAATCGGTCAAGAGGTAAATCGGTTAGATCTACATTATAAACATGCCGCGCTAAAACTCTCGTTAATGTTTCCAAAGTTTTCTAAAAAACAAAAAATATTTTTTTTTTTAATAAATAAAAATTCAGAAATTCAAAAAATCTACTTACAGCCCATTCTCTAATCAATTCTTCCCATTGTGTAAGGGATGATAAAACATGTAAGAATTGATCCCAGAGTTCTGATGAAATAACAACATTAACATTAGCTTTTATCCATGTGACTATAACAGTCTAGAAAACAAACAATTTTATTATAACCTTAATTAGATATAAATTCTATTATAAATTATTACTTGAAAAATAGCTGGAGCAATTTTTCCACCCAAAGTTTCGTCTTTGCGTTTTGGTGGTGTGCGACTTAAAATTAAAGATGTTATTTGAAGAAGTACCAATAAAAGTTGCTCCCTAAAAGAAATAGATTCATTCAAATATATAAATATTTATAAGAAAAATGAAAAATGATAGGATACCATGTTCGAGGATCCATCCTTGTATGCATAACCATATAACGATAAATGTTAAGGACCCTTTTGCATATATCAACTTGTTCTTCAAGAAGTTGTGTTTGTTCTGGATTCACTTCCAAAAGAAAAACATTAGCTGCATGCGTTGTGAAAACTTGCAAAACATTCTAAAATCAAATTTCAAAAGGAAAATGAAAAAATGTCAATCATATTATTTTTTAAATATTACTTCCTCTGTAACGAAATGAGTGTCCGATTTAGAAAAGTTTTATTTATAGTTATTAAATTTAAAAACACAATCAGGTCTATTCTCTAATCAAAAACGTTAACTTTTAACATTGTAAACAACATTAATTCATTTTAACACTCCCTTGCCTCAAAAAAGCTATTCTGTAAACAAAAACTTTAAAGCCAAAGCGTTAACATTTAGTAAATCGTGTTAAAAATTAATGTCATGTCTAGGGGTGCCTTTAATATTTTAACGTCGTATTTAAAATAAAAATGGCGTCCTTAACCTAAAAAGTAACGTTATGATTTTGATAGCTTTGAAATAAAAGCAACATGTTAACGTCGCTGTTAATACTATGTTTAGGGAATAGCATTTTTTTAAAGCTGATTGTTTTTACATTACTTTTTAACACCAATTTGTTGATTTTAAATTTTAACGTCTGTTTTTAGAGAATAGACGTGAATAATGGATAATATTTGAACTAATTATTGTACTCTTTAAATATGACTTCCCGGTATCTTGTGATTTTGAGATTTTAACGCTCCATTGGGAGAGTTTATCGTCCCATTGTGTCTTCTTCATAAGTCCAGTAATATATAATTATTTATTTAAAAAGGATGTTGGCATTAGGTCAGCCATTTGTGCCCCCGATATATAGAATTATAGGGAATATAAAACTTTCAAGAGATGCTAAAGAAATCGGAACAAAACATTGATTCTCACTTTATTTCTGTCTTGAATTTGGCCTTCATATTTCTATATTCTCACTTTATCTCTTTGTGTCTCTAACAAGAACTTCGCATTTCTCTTCTAGCTAAGACCAACAAATTCTTCTCTTGCATCTCTATTCATTAGAATTTTTTTTTTGGCCTTTTGATCCATTTAATTTCTTAACCTAAGTATAATTTCCTCTTCTTGACTCTCTTAATTCGTAACTTTTTATTTTGTTTTTTAATTTTCTAATCTCTGTAAACATAATAGGCTACTATAACACAACAATAGCCATTTTTAATTGTTTAAGTTTAGTTATTATATTGTTTGTGATTAATATTCTTTTATATAATATAATTTTAATAATAACTTTGATTTATATGTTTGTATTTTCTATGGTGTAGATTGATTAATATGTTTTTATTTTTTATATTGATATATTTTGTTTATATATTGTATTATTATTTGTATAAATGTCATTAATATAAGGTCTTATATATATGTGATATATTTTTGTATAATATATTTTGTAAAATAATGTGCTAGTAAGTGGTTCAGGGGCGTATATAAGGGGGGGGGGGGGGCGAGGGCCCCCCCCCCCCCCCGAAATTTCCCAAACATATATACATATATAGGGATATACAGACATCAGCGCAACAAATTTTTCCGCAGGATGGACAACTTTGGTTCCGCAATAGAAAAAATGTTCCGCAAAAATTTCGTGTGAAAAAAAATATAGTTTCTTAAAAAAAAATTTTCCGCAGAAAAATTTTTGAGTTCGGCCCCCCCCCCCCCCCGAAAAAAATTTCTATATACGCCCCTGAAGTGGCTAAGTGGGTGGCTGAATGGCAGAGGCTAACAGCCAAAAAATAAATGAAAAAAAAAATTGAATTTTATGCAAATTTGTATATTATGATGATATAAATTGAACAATAATTACTATTATTATTAAAATGCCGGTCAAAAAAATCAAAAAACGTATTTTAACGAAAAGTTAATTTAATATATTGATGAAAAGAAAAAAAGCTAAAGGAATGTATGCTACAAATATTGATAGGATAAGGAATAACATAATCATAATAGTCGCTTATTAATTGAAATTAAGAAATATAAATAACTAGATAACTTTAATATATTATCAAACTGGTTGGAGAATAGAAAAACCCAAAACGAATTAAATACTACACAAATAAATGTAAGCATTGTTTGTGAATAAAATTTACGTCATCAATCAAAAGATGGATGGAAATATAAAAATAAATTTTGTATTTCTCTCCAAATATGAAATAACATTAGAGAGACCAACCTCTCCCTTAACTACGCCCCTGTTGTGATTATCATCTTGGATAGGACAATTGAGATCAAATCATTTCGGTACAGAGGGAGTATTAAATAAGAAATGTGTAGAAGTCCTCGGTCAGAAAAAATTATTCAGCTTTAATTTCTTCTTTGGCTTAATTCATTTAATATAGGTCTTTTAATTAAAGTGCATAATTAAATACTTTAAATATGCCATTTTTAAGACCATGAATTAAAATTATTAAAAATTCACCTGAAGTCCTGCTCGAACAATAAGATTTTCCCTATGTATAGCTCCAAGATATGAATCATTCCTCAGACGAGTAATCCGGTAGGATTCTGAATGGCTGCTACCATCACAGCTCTAAAAAAAAAAAAAAAAAATTAAAATACTCTTCGGAGAGAATGAATATCAATCTAAAATTACCTCCATTGAAGACAATTCAAATGAAGGCGGTCCACTTCGTCCATCATCTTTGGAATATTCAAGAGGTTCAAGCATAAAGACTGGCAACTCTGGAACCTATAAAAAATAGTTATAATGTATATCTTTAATTAATTAATTGGCAAATTTTTATGGAATCCGAGTAATTTACATAACGAGCAAAACAAATTGTAAAAGAATGATTTGCTTTACGAGCGACGTTTCGCATAACGAGTGGCGAGGATTTTAGATTTTTTGTTTTTTTAAGTAAAAAAAAATTATTGGATAATTTCAAACTGGACTGACTAGTTAAACCCCACTAATCGAAGCCGGAGGTATTTTTTTTTATGAAAATATAAAAATTAAAAACTCTTACATTCATTTGAATCCAATCTTTATAAACGCCAATTGCTTTCCGAATAGCAGGAGAATGTTGAAATCCAAGAAGAAATGCTTGTCTGTAGATTTCATGAACGAGATCAACATTATCCCGACTACTATAAAGAATATCCCGAACGAGTTGAGCTGCGTATGCAGCTTCATGGAAAGCGGATTCCAAGCTTCCTGGCTCCTAAAAAAAAATTCATTATTTAGAATATGGGTGGCAAACCTACGGTCACACCCTTGAACATTTTTGCGCCCCGCGAGGTTCATCACAATTATACAAAATATATTTTTTTTATAATGAAAAAAATAAAGAGAGCCAAAGCAAAATAAAGAAAAAAAATTATTTTGCTTTATTGAACAACAATGTCGACGTTTTGGCCGATTATTCTGGCCTTCTTCATGGACATGTGTTTTGATTGCCTCGAGCTTAAAGGGGCTTTTGGCAGCCTGTAAGCTCGAGGCAAATAAAACACTTGTCCTGATGAAGGCCAGAAGAATCGGCCGAAACTTCGTAAAAAACTTTTTCTTTATTTTGCTTCCATTTATCTCTTCATTATAAATTATACTTTCAGCCATTACTACTTGAAATATATTTATTTTACTGATGAAGATAGGGGACAGTCTGATTGATGTTAGTGAGAAGGATGAATAAATGAAATCCGGAGATGATTTTCAGGTCAATTTAAAAATTGGCCTTCTCATATATTTTTTTTTTACCCCAAAAAAAAATTCTATAGTGGATCTAAAACTATTGTAATAAGGAAATATATAATTTTATATGCGGCTGGGCTTCTTTTAACTTTAAATTGCCTCAAGGATTTAGTAAATAATATTATCCACCTCCAGGAATGTAGTACCATTTTTAAGGGGGAGTATTAATAATGAACAGAGATATTATTAGAAAAAAAATAAATTCTGTTTTTTTTTTAATCCCTGCCTTACCCTGTCATCACCCTTCTCATTTTTGACCTTTTTTAATTGAAAAAAGTTAATTGTATTTTTATTAAATTTATTTAAAGATCTATTCAAATTAAAAGAACATTTAAAAACAAAAGATTAAAAAGTTCTTTATTAAATTTGTTCAGTGAATATTTTAATCAAGATAAGACATATGACGCATTGAAATAACTCAGAAAAAATTTCGAGTATGGAAATAAGGGTTAGGCCTATATGTTTCAACATAAAACAAGATAATAATATGCTGTACCACACCACCTGTACTTATTTTTGACAATTCTGTTTGTAAGTAGTCATTAAGAAGTTTCATGTTAAAATTTGTTTTGTATTAAAGTATATTGTAAAATGATCAATTACTCAAATAAAATTTTGTTACTAAAGGCCCTGAAGATGAGTGCGACTTGCTCTCGAAACTTCGGCGACAGAATATAACGTTTTTTATTTCATGGCTGTTGTTTTCCCAGGAGGTTTCCTGTCTTCTCTTCTAATTGTATTTAAGTAATGGAAGCCTCTATATTTGTAGTTATCAAGCCAAGATCTTTAATGAAGAGAGTTATTGAATTTATATGAAAATATATATACCCGATAATGCAGTGAAGGCGGTGCAGATGAGCCAGGAGATCCGGAATTTTCTGGCCCATGATTAGGCGAAGGATCATTTGGTGTTGGAGGTTGTGGCGGTGCTTGACTTACTGAAACTCTTCTTAATTCGGAATTTGGCGTTGTTGCCTCTTCACTTGGAGTAACACTACAAATGAGAAAAGATTTATTTATTGAATCAGGATTCGCAGCCAGGAGATTAAATAAAAAAAATCTTATATTCGCCAATCACAACCTTCATAAAATATTTTTTTATTAATCTCCTAGATGCTAAGTTCCTGCGAATTCTGGTTTATTTATTTAATATTTATAGAGAGATTTGAAAGAAATAATTTCTTCAAAAATTACCTTGATGATGATGCAGGATGTGGGTAATTAAGATTAGGAGCTGATGCCGTCGCATCTTTTTTTGTGACATGTGTATAAGTAGCAATCCATTTGATAACTGCCACTCGACAAGGTAGAAAAGAATCATCTGCCGATATTGAGGCATGTTTTCGTAGTTCTGGTAAATCTTTTTTAAACAAACAAACACAACGTATGTTAGTGGATAAATTGTTTGAGAGAATGTTGCTTTTTGGAATGGAGGCTTTATTTTTTGGCTGCTTCTGTCTTTATAATTAATTTTCTGCTACTCACAGATTTAATTTAATTTTCTTTATACTGTAAGTGCTTGAGTACATGTCTGGGGTCATGAATTTTTAGGGAAATTAGAAAATCTGGAAGTACGGTGAGTGGGGCATCTTGATATCATCTAGTTATCAATGATTGTAAATGGTCGTAAGGAAGATCAAATTATTATATGGACCTTTTGGCCACCGGTCCATAGAATAATTTGATTATCAATGATCGTTTGTATTATAAATTGGCTTAGGTTCTCGGAAAAGTATTTCATAAAAATCAAATATGATATTTACCTAGATTAGGTTTGTATAAACTTGTTGATTTTGATAAATCTGGGAAGACATGAGGTAAATAGAATTGTTTGAAGCGATCAAATAAAAAATTAAAACATTTATGTTGTTTATTACTACGATCTCTCCACTCAACTCGCGTCACCTTGAGAAAAAAAATTAAAAGAATTTATTTATAAATCAATTACAAAGAAAAAATTAAATTTTCTTACTTGAGTTACGATAAATTCTAGTAAAGCATCTAAATAAAATCGAGTAGCGTCTTCAGGCTGTTTATCTCCACTTTGCGGTGGTAATAGAGGATGGGGTTCTACCGGACAAACAGGACCTAGAAATAAATTATATAACTCTAAATGATAAATTAATATTAAAATGTATGCTAAATAATAAAATTCTTACCATGAATTGAGTCATGGAAGACACTTGTGCCGCCTACGAGGGCTAAAGTAGCTGTAGAGGAGCCAAGATCTTCGGGGGTCGGAAAGCCAGGAACCAAAGTTGCAAACATAACATCCAAACAGACAGGAGCATTCTCGCCGAGGATTTGGTACCACAGAAGGAAATATCTAAAAAGAAAAATTGAGAGGATTTGAAGCTTCAGGGTCAATTTCCACTAGACGTGGCTTGTTGATGCCGTCAGCATTTCCACTAGACGTGCCGTGATCCTGCCGTCTGAGATGGCACGCCACGGCCGAAGGGTTTTTTCAAGTGCCGTGCCGCTTCCGAGGCCGTTTTCGCTCGGACTGTTGGCAGCAGACGGCAGATGGCACGGCACGTCTAGTGGAAATTGAAACCCCCCCCTCAGCTATTTAAATAGCAAGTCCGTTTGAGCGATTACGGTCGTCGGCATCGCACGGCAAGGGCACGACCTAGTGGCAATTAGCCTTTAGGCTACATTTCGAAAATGGGAATTACCCGAACCCTAACATGAATAAATTATAGAGAACTTCCAGCTCTTTATACAACAAAATTACATGAAAATTCCCGTCTCAAAGTCTATGTATTATAGAGAGACCTTGCTTTCTTTTTAAATTTTAAACTGCAATTGAGGAAGATTTTCTTTGAGAACCACAAAAAATTTCTAACAGAGTTAGAGGTTTTCAAAGTTCACAAATTTCCGAACTTTTCTTTCAGGGATATATGTTACCAGGTGTGCCTGTTAATAATGATCAATTTTTCTTTTCTTCCCTATGTATATATGTAATATATATATAGAGAGAAAGTATTGGTTCATGTCAAAAATTCGATGTCGAGATTTTGATGGATATACACGTTTTGAGGTCCCCTGAATCAAAAAATCTGGTGTGACTGTCGCACAGCACACAACTTTCTCTTACCTTCGGTAATCGAAAGTTGTGTTCTGTGCTGTCCACCAGATTTTTTGTGTCGACATATATTTAGTTTCCGCCAATATATTAGAAAAATATTTATATTTTGTTACCATGGCAACCATTTCTCCTATCTTCTCTATGAAGCACAAGAGTAAAGTGTGCTTCAAACAATTTTGAGAGCAAAACGAGAATATACATTTGAAAGAGAATCTAAAAAATAATTGATTTTTGAATTTTAATCAAAATCGTTAGAGCGAATTTCGAGAAAATCGAAAAAAACTGAAAAATACATCAGTAAAGTACTAGTACTCTTTGGCCGATTTTGATTAAAAGCTTATTTTTCCGGTCCCGGGGGTGTTTAACTTAAATATAAAATTTCAACCTCGTAGCTCAATTCCTTCATGCTTAAAATTGAACACACACACACACACACAGACACACACACAGACAGACCATGTCGCAAAATCACTTTTTGGATTCAGGGGACCTCAAAACGTATATATCCATCAAAATCTCGACATCGAATTTTTGACATGAAACCAATACTTTCTCTCTCTATATATATATTACATATATACATAGGTAAGAGAAAGTAAAAGTGGTTTTCGACATGGTTGTCTGTCTGTCTGTGTGTGTGTCTGTGAACAAAATATCTCAAGAACGAAAAGAGCTAGGAGGTTGAAATTTTATATTTAAGTTAGGCACCCCCATGGGACGTGACACGAAGCTTTTGAACAAAATCGACCAAAGAGTACTAGTACTTTACTGATGACTTTTTCAGTTTTTTCGATTCTCTCAAAATTTGCTCCAACGATTTTTTTTAAATTCATATATCAACTATTTTTTAGTTGCTCTTTAAAATGTATATTCTCATTTTGTGATTGAAATCTTCTGAAGACCACTTTACTCTTGTACTCCATAGAAAAGATAGGATAAATGGTTGCCATGGTATCAAAATATAAACATTTTGCCATACTTATAAATTTTACATCTTGAATTCAATTGTACCCTACTGTCGGAAACTAAATACATGTCGACACAAAAAATCTGGTGTGACAAGCACATACACAACATTCGATTACCGAAGGTAAGAGAAAGTTGTGTGCTGTGCCCATCCACCAGATTTTTTTCTTTAAAAAACACGAAAATTCAGGGAGAATAATAAAATTTGTTTTATTTAAAGTATCGACCCTCACTTTTTAACCATTCAAGGTTCCCTGCCAAAAGAACTGTTCGTTTTTTCCGTCGATCCATTTTTGGACATTTTTGAAATTACTGAAGTGTTCCATTGAGGATAACAAATGGTAATCCGAAAGAGCCAAGTCTGGAAAGTAGGCGGATGCCCATCCAAGTGCAGCAATAGTATCCTTGACGACTTTTGTGGTATGAGACGGAGCGTTGTCATGCTGCAAGATTGCCTGACCATGTCTGGACGTTTTTGAATCAAGCTTAATTCAAATTGATCAATTGTTGACAGTAACAGTCCGCATTTGCCGTTTCGGTTGTCCTGGGCTCTCTTGTCGGTGACGTCGAAATCGCCACTTTTATAATCGTTGGAGCAGCTTTGCCATAGGTCTCAGAAAAAATTCACTGACATTCACTCGCGTTTGATTAAACACAAAAAGCTATGCAAGCCGCGAATTTGGCGGCACACCTGGTAAATAGTTTAAAAAATCTTAATACATTCAGAAAGAGAGATTACCTGATAGCTTCTCTCCTTAGTTTTGCCGTGTTGCCAGGATGAAGAAGTCTTGTCATAATTGCTGTTAAACTTCGCCATTGCCATCGTTTAGCAAGTAGTTCAGGTAGAAGAAGAAGAACTCGTTCGAGGACCAACAAAACGCAGTCGAGTTCGTCTCGATGTGCTTTATGAACTAAATAAAAAGGACACCCGGCCTCAAAACATTCCAGTTACCAAACAACAAGCATGCGTATTCTATTAATAAACAAACATATCATCCACTTATGCAAATAGGTTGTTAGTTTTAAAAATTTCTTAAATCTTTTTTTATTTAATGAAATTATTGCTTTCAGTATATTTTGATTAGGAAAGTAAAGAATATTCTATTCAAATTGGCATGATTGTTTCTCATAGTAGCGAAGGAGAGAGGTCTGTTCTCCGGGCCTGGGTTCTTCAAATTAATGTTACATAATTATTCAATAATGTCAGGAAATGCAAATTTTCATGTTGTAAAATAATCGATTAATCGATTATCGACAGATTATTTTCTTAAAAAATAATCGATTATAAAAATAAATTATCGATTAATCGATTATACCGATTTATTTTTCGTCTGTCCGGATCCAATAATCGATTAATCGGAATATTCGATTATTTTTCATAATCGATAATCGATTATTTTTACCACAATCGAACACCCCTAGTTGGAAACTCAAAAATTCTCAGGGAAATATGAGGGTCTTACTCTGTCACGAAAGTGAAAATTGACTTACACTGAGGCGATGAAAACCCTAGCCTCGGGTATTTCGAAAAGCCGACAGTAGATTATTATTATTGCCTTTAATATAAACTACAATTTACTATCGCAATCATTCATTAAATAAAATCAAGATTTAAGAACAAAAAAGGACTAATTACTATAATTTTTATACATGCATTCTAATCTAACAAGTTTAACATTAGCAAAATATGAAAACAAATAATGATGAAGCCATAATTTAGCATTTTATCGTTCTATGGTTGAGGATTATATCTGTCATCCCAGTGATAAGTGGTTAAGTCAATTTTCTCCACTTTGCAGGGCACGACTTTTAAAGTTTAAAAACCTGAAGATGGATAAAACGCACACCTTAATGACTATTGGATATAGGAGATGTAGCAGCCAATTAAATAAAAGGCTTTTATTTAATTATTAATTGTCAACGTTTCGGTCGCAAATCACGACCTTCATCAGGACGATTAATAACACTGGTCGACAAACATGAACTTTTTTCTTTCACAAGAATAAAGATATGAGATTCTAGAAGTATTTTTCATGCTGAATTCAAATATTTCAGTTTTAGAGATATAGAGAAAAATAATTTTTAATAGAAAATGTGCATATCTCGACTTAACCACTTATTCACTGAGATGACAGATATATAGCCTATAGAGAAGCTAAAATGGAGAGAATTATATTACAATAACAAGCATTATCGAAAATTGATTTAGTGATAAAGATAAAAAAAAATGATGAGAAATACACAACAGAAATAAATGGAACTTTAATAAATATGCTTAATTAATTAATTAGTAAAACAAATTAACCTATATATTTGTTGTTTTTTTTTAATCGATTTGTTTTAATTTAACACAAACAGCGTATTATTATCTTTTAAAAAATATACGAGATAATTGAGAGTGGGCATAAATAAATTTATTATTTATATATAACAAAGTCCAAAGAGTTTGATTTAAAAAAAAAACTCACCAAAGGATTCTATAATACTGTTGATTAATATATTAATATAAGTAATAATTACTAAAAGATTATTCTGAGACGATGAGAAAGATGAATTAATTAAATTTTGTTCGTTTAAAAATGAATAAAATTAACTCAATATAGTTAAAAAAGTTAGCTTGTTTTTTTAACCAAGGAGAGACGCTTATTTATTACGTCACAATGATTGTTACCAAATTTGAATTTGAAATTAATTTTCAATTGGAATTTCGTTATGAAAGTATCGTTTCGAAATAATTAACCGAGTCTCAAATAATTATTTCAGAGGAAAATCTGAAAAAGTACTCAACAGAAAAAATTATTTTGGTGTTTATTTGAGAGCAGTATTCAAAGTTTCTTTTTTATTTTACACTAAGCATTTGATAATCAAGCATTGGTCTTCAATGCAAAAAAAAAATAAAATTTGCCAAAGCTAATTATATTATTCAGTTTAGAGGGGGCTCGCTGGTGTAGCGGGCTAGGGTGTCGGCTTCTACAAAGGAGCCCGTGTTCAAATCCTGGGCTTGCGGAGTTTTTTCATTAAATAAAAATATTTATTTAATGTAAACAAATCTTCAAGCAGTCACTGGATTGGAATATTGGATGTCACCACAATAATTTTATTATTATTTGAAATTCCTATCGGGATCCCCGTTTATTTACCCGAGGTGCTTTCGTGCACGAAGACGCACACCTTAAACCCAACCAGCCTCTGGCCATAGCCATCTACCGGCACCCTGTGAAGTTATATTATTTCCTATCTCTAACTCTACCTCCTGCTGTTTCTAGCTAGTGAACTAATCCTTATTATTGATTCCTTTACCCAACCTCTTCTATGCTAGGAAGGATGTCCTAGTTTGAGGAGGGACTCCCTCAGCACCGACGTGTAGCTTGCTCCTTTCGACGAATGCATCACTAAGAGGGAAGCTTCTTTACGCCCCTTCCTCGGGACGGGATGTCACAGCAAATCCCTCTCTTTGTAGAGTTGCCTAGGGGCTATTGGGGTCCGATCCAGTGTCTGCTTGAGGATTCTCAGCACAATAGCCCCTCCCTGAGGGCATAACTTAACCCCCACTGCCCTCAGGACTTTGCTGCTTACAGTCACCACAATAACCCCCAGACAACTCTACAGGAGAAGGAGTTCCCCTCGTGATATCCCGTCCTGTGGACGAAGCAAGCTACACGTCGGTGCTTAAGGAGTCCCTCCTCAAACTAGGACATCCTCCCTAGCATATGAGAGGTTGGATAAAAGGAATCGGGTGGAACCAGAAATAAGGATTAGTTCACCAGCTAGAAATAATAATTAATTAGATAACGATAATAAGAAATTAATAATATAAAAATAAGAAAGAGTTAGGAAATTATGTAACTTCGGGGGGTGTTGGTAAAAAAAAAAAAACAGAGGGTTTTTTGGGGTGTGGGTGTTTCGTACACTAACGCACCTCGGGTAAATAAACAGGAATCCGATAGAAATTTAAAATAAATAAATAAATAATTCAGTTTATAACAAAATAAAGTTTAAATAACAAACAAATGAAATTATTTTATTTGCCACATTAAAGGAAAAATAATATCATGCAGTTAATTTTTTTTTTTTTTTATTTCTACTTCTACTTTAATTAATAAAAGAATTTAATCTTGGAATGAGTTAATTTTACTCACCCAGATGAAAAGATAACTCTGTAACATATAAATACAAAAGAAACATTTTTTAAGATAATATTATAATAATTTTTTTTTTAGAAATAATTAATTTCAAGTTGATGACCGAAAGAAAAATCATCTTTGTCTATTTTTTTTTCTTAAATTCTATTTATTTTAATAATAGAATTAAAAAAACTCACCCTTTTGGCGAAGATTGATTTCAGTTGTCACAAAACTATCATACAAGATATAATAGATATGAGTAAAATTGGCATCGAAAATATTTTTAAGTTCTTCTCCTTCAACGTTATCTAAAAATTAATTAAAAAATATGAGTTTAATTAAATGTTGATCATAACAAATGTAAATTATAGTGTTTTTTGATAAGATAACGATAGAAAAACGTCGAATGCAAATTAAAGATAATAAATAGACCCACTGGTCTTGAATTACAAACCAAATAACAAAAAAGTGTCATTATTACTTTAATAATTAGATAGTAATTAATGTTGACACGGGTAGGGGAAAGGAAGTCTTTGTTTTAGACGATTCGGATTATTTTTTGATGATGGTTTATTAAAAATAAACCAAAACTCTGAGCAAAAAAGGGTTTATTTTCTTTTCTTCATTTGCCTATTCTCTCTCCTTGTAAGGAAAACTCATAAAAGAATCCTTAGCAGACATTTTAAAACAAATCAAGTTGAATAATATTTGAAAAAATCAAAAAGAACGTAATTCGAATTAATAAAAATAAATTTTAAATAAAACAATTTTATTTTTATTTTTTAATTTATTCGAATATAATGATAATAAATAATGATAGCATAATGAAAAAGAACATACCCAAAACAATTTTTAAATGTTTTAATCTTGTAGCAGAATCTTTTTTCGAATCTTGAATTTTCTGGGTTGATTTTTTAATATCGGCATGTAACTTTTTGCTAAACATGTTCTAAATAAAGTTAAAAGTCAATGTCACACGTTGACAACATCATTCAACGAGAAAAATCCATTAAAATTCTCTCAAATGTCATTCCAACAATTGTCGTGAAAATATTCAACTTGAGCTTTCATTTAAACAAATTTTTAATTAATTATTTACTTTAGAAATTTAATTGGAATAAAAACATTTGAAAGAAAATGAAAATTTTTCAATTTTCTAAAATAAATCATTGAATAATGAGCGCATAAACTAATCTCAAATGTTGAGTTGGGTGATAAAAATTGACAGCCAACCAGTCAACGAACAAGTTCAAAAGAACGAGTCCTTTATTGTAAAGAACTAATCAGAAAATAACTCGTTCTAAAAAGTTTAGCCAACTTTTAGTTAAATTTACTGCTTGTAAACTTTGAAATGAAATGAAATTTTTTAAAGTAATATTAAAAAATTATATTTTGGTTAGTTTATATATTTAATATTTCTGATAAATAAATATAGTTTGAAAGAAAAACCCGGCGGAGAGAATAATTACAGCGCCAGCTTATTCTCGTAGAGCCTTCACTGGAACCCCTCAGCAAAAAGAACGGAGGAAATTCTGGGTACAGGGGCGTAGCCAAGGGGGGATGGGGGGGGAGTCTCCCCCCAGGTCGGATCGAGTTGGCAAATGTTGGCAAAATCAAGGACCAGTTGGCAAAATAAAGTTTATTTAAAAGAAATTAATTTATATTTTAATTTAAAAAAAAAATTAAATTTTCTTTTTTTACATTTTCATCTATTAAAAAAAAAAAATTTTTTTAATTTTCAAATAAATAAATTTATTTTCTTTTTACTGAATATAAATTTATACAATATAATACAAACACATAAAGAAAATCATTAGGATTATTTTAAAAGAGAAAAAAATAAAATATTTGAACAAATAAAAGAAACCGCAGTCGTTCATTTGAATTTTCTTTATTACTATAATTGTAAAAAAAGGAATTCCAATTAAACAATGTTTTTGATAGAAATATAAATTTTATACAGGTCAACAAAAAAAGTTTTTTGAAATTTAGGGTTATTCCTGGCTATATGGAAGCGCTAATTCCAAAAATGCCATCAATTTTGCGCCATCGGCTCTAGTTTTAGAGATATAGAGAAAATTAAATTTTAATAAATAATCTGAGCAAGAGCGACTCTTATTTTGAATTTTCTAGATTTTTTTAAGTCCTTACCTCTTAAAAATATGTAGTTAGTTGAAATACATAGAAAAATAAATGTAAAGTTTGAGCCCAATCTGAGGTGGCTAAGTGGTGCAAAACATGGCTAAAAGTTTAGAAAAATTGGATTTTTTCATTTTTTTTTAAGGATACTCCTGAATAGAATTTTTACCATCCCTGAATGGAAAAAAAGTATGTTTACGATCTTCTATAGTTTTTAACTTTCCAAAAGTTAAGCAATGCCAAGCGTGGCGAAAGCCCCGGGATTGGTTACCCCGAGCAATCAGCTTGTGGAACGTCCTATCGGTAGCCATCGGTATAATGTAATTTAGAAATATTTTAAATAAAGTCATACCTGGCCTCTGTAGCCGAAAAAAAAAATAATTCATTGATAACAAAATTATGAGCAAAACTGTTTTCTTAGTCAGGATTCAGAGCTATCCATCCATATACCCAAGAATAGCTCTAAATTCTTGGCTCAAAACACCATCTTTATCATAAAATTTTCTTATATTTGCTTTTTAACAAAATTGACTTTGATAACTATTTTGTTCATAATTTCTTTAGAATGATTTTTAGAAAGTGAAAAAACTACAGAATATCGTAAATATATGTTTTTTTTGCATTCAGTGATGGTAAAAGATTCTACCTATTAGGGGTTAGGGGTGTCCAAAGTTTAAAAAACTGAAAAAATTCGATTTTTCTAAAATTTTAGCCGTGTTTTTGCACCACTAAATCGCCTCCAATTGGACTGAAACTTTATTTCTATGTACAGTGGAACTTCGCATAATTCGTTCCAGAATCGTACTCGTAAAGCGAAACACTCGTTAGGCAAAACAATAACATTCTCCCCTTAGAGCTGTCCCCCCCCCCTGATGTAAAATGAGCACAATCCGGGACTTTCTCTCTCCTCTCCACTCGTTATGCGAAACGTTACTCGTTAAGCAAATCATATTTTTACAATTTTTTTTGCTCATTATGCAAATTGCTTGTTATGAAAGGGCACCCTAAGCGAGGTTCTAAATATTTCTTTTTAAGGGGTAAAGCCAGAAAATTCAAAATAAGAGTCGCTCTAGGGCTCATTTTCTATTAAAATTTAATTTTCTCTAAATCTCTAAAACTAAATTTGATGGAGAAAAACTTATGGTATTTTTGGAATTAGGGTATCCTATATAAAAACCCAGGAATTGCTTAAAACACCCCGGTAAATTACACATTAGACAATAGAAGAGGGATTTAGTCGGTAAGAGTCCTGTACTACTCGACAAAATTTTTCATTGAGTGTAATTATATGGGGAATTTCTCAATTGAAAAAAATCTTGCCTTAATTATATTTCTATCAAAAATTTTGTTTAATCCTTTAGTTTTTTAATATTAAAATAGCAAAGTGAAGGGGGAGGGGACATAAAACATCGAACATGTCATATAGCGACTAAAGGGCGTCGGGTTTAGCCTCTAGTAAATTAATATACTGTATATAGGATGAAAAAGAATGTGAATTGTACAGTTGGCAAATTGATTGAATTAGTTGGCATTTTTGGCCTTCTCCCCCCCTGAAAAATCTCTTCGCTACGCCCCTGTCTGGGTAAAGTGAGGATGGAAAAAAATATCATTGTTGACCACTTTGACAATTCAACCCAACTTTAATTTTATTCATATTAGGAAAAATAGACCATATAAGAAACATTAAATAAGATGAATGCCTTTCTTTTATTTATTTATCAACGTTCCACACGATGGTTTTTCAAGGCCATCTACCAGAATTACCTCTGTTCTTGGTGTCTTTTGCTGTGAAGCCTCCAGTGAATGCATTAGGGCGGAGAAGCGCCCTCGGACAATGGCATCTGCCCCCTTGAATTACCCCCTCCTTCCTTTTTTTGTTTCTCTGTTGATATATTCTATATGTATACTATTGTTTGCCCCCCCCCCTGTTGGCAAGTTTACCCTACTCCTGTCCCCCCCCCCCCACTGAGAATAAGCTGACGCTAGAATATACATTTTAAAGAGTATCTAAAAAATAATTGATTTTTGAATTTTAACGAATTTTGAGAAAATCGATAAACTAAAAAAAGTTCATCAGTAAATTACTAGTATTTTATGGTCGAATTTGTTCAAAAGCTAGGTGTCTCGTGCCAGAGGGGTACCTAACTAAAATATAAAATTTCAACCTCCTAGCTCTTTTCGTTCTTGAGATATTTTATTCATATACACAGTCAGGCCATTTTGCGGGGCTCACTTTTTTGGAGTCAGGGCACTTCAAAAACTATTTCCATCAAATTCTAGACATCGAATTTTTGACATGAATCCAGTACTTTCTCTCTATATATATACATAAATAGATAAGAACTTATTCTATAGGAAAGAATAAAATAAAATAATTCTGATGCACATAATCAAAAGCTTTAATTTAAATATATATTATTCTAACACTCATATACACTCAAAAGTAAATGCATTCATGCTTTAAGTGAATAACGAAATAATACAATCTTATTTATCACAAAATATCAAAAAATATTTTTTTTTTACTTTTAATGAGAGGAAAGAGAGAGAATAAATAAAGATGAAAAATAGTTATGGGGGATGATTGCACATTCAAAAAGCTCAGAATGGAAACATGTTTGTCTTATATAAAAACTCTTAATATAGGAAAAGTTTCGGTTCTAATTATATCCAGCTCTCAGTGACGATGGCCGTATAGTTAGATTCAAAACATTTCATATATTGAGAGTTTAAATTTTTTTTTTTCATTTAATATATTAAATACATTTTTCTTAACAAAACTTGGATTTTCTATTAAGGAAAAAACAAAACATCTATTCATTTTATAAATGATAAAATCGTTTAGGAATTAAAAGAGACTAGTAAAATAGATGATGCTATATATATTTTTGACTAAAGAAAGTCATTTTTTTCAAGGCCATTCATTTTTAAAGAAGTGTGCAGTGTTTTCCATTTGGTTGAAGCACGATTTCACCTTGAACTTCTTTAATATAATGACAATATTCAAGATCTAATTGTTGAGCTGCTGTCACCTAAAAAAAACATTATTAATTGTATCATCATAAAAATAGAAAAAATCTGGTGTGATGGTCGCACAGCAGATTCCGCCGATATATTAGAATTCAAGATATAAAATATATAAACAGAGAAAAATATTTATATTTTGCTACCATGACGTGCATTTCTCCTATTTTTCTTATGAAGTACAAGAGTAAAGTGTGATTCAAACAATTTTGAGAGCAAAATAAGAATATACATTTTAAAGAGCATCTAAAAAATAATTGATTTTTGAATTTTGATCAAAATCATTAGAGCGAATTTTGAGAAAATCGAAAAAATCTGAAAAAGTACATCAGTAAAGTACTAGTACTTTTTGGCCAATTTTGTTTAAAAGATTATTTTCACGCCTCAGGGGTATGCCTAACTTAAATATAAAATTTCAGCTTTGTAGCTTGAATCCTTCATGCTTTAAATTGAACACACACACACAGCCAGAAATAGAGTTGGACTGAAGAAATAGAGTTGGACTTTGTGAGGTGTGCACGCTTCTCCTGCTTCTCTGTCTATTTTTAAATTTTTTCGCTGGTTTTTCTTTGGCTGTTGTTTTTGAGTTTGGTATCATTGTGAGCGGCTTTTGGACCTTAATCGCATCCCGGAAGACGTTTTTTATTCTGACTTCACCTGCTCTGGATTTCGGAACCAAAAGGCTCTTCATTTTGAAGAAAAAATATAATTTTAATTTTTTTTATTTTTGACGATCGATTATATTTATTTATAATCGGATTAAATTTTATAAATAACTCCAGGGGCTCCCTTTTTATTTGTTTATCCCGTTTTGATTTGGATGATGAGGCGACTAATATGGATCATGTGCGACGGGAGAATATACTGGATTCAATGGCCTCAATATATGTTCTGTTCTGGAACATTCAGGGCTCAAGCAACCTTCATTTGTGTGACGGTCTCTCTCAGGCATCAATATTGTGTGTGACGGAGACTTGGGAAGTTAATAAACTGGAAGACTCTCCGTCTTCTCTGCCCTCCTATTCTGTTTATTCCTCACCGGCGATTAGGGAAAAGAGCCGCGGGAGAGCTAGCGGTGGATTAGCTATATATATCCGCACCGATACTTTTCAGTCAGAGCTCATTGAGATTTCGAAGTACTGGATATTTGTGAAGGCGAAGCATTCTTCGGGATCTTGCCTCGTTGTGGGGGTAGTGTACTTTAAGCCCTCACTAGATATGTTAGATGTATGGGAGGAACTTGATTCCACTCTGAGGAGGATCTCATCTGTTCATGGGGATTGCATGATGTTGATTGGGGGTGACTGGAATGCCAGAATTGGACTTTTGAACCAGGGCTGTGCAGAACTTTTTGGTTCCACTCATCTTTGTGAGGATCGTTTGAGTATTGACGAGAAGACGAATGGGAGAGGTGAAGATTTGATTGATTTTATGGAGAACAATTCTTTTATTGTCCTTAACGGCCGTACTGCGAGCGACTACCCTGGTCATTTTACACATATTAGCTCCCTTGGCAGTTCAGTAATTGATCTTGTTTGGTGCGATATGATGAGTCTGGGGTTTATTCGAGACATGAGAGTGAAAGAAAGTGTGACAATGTCGGATCACTTCCCGATATCTGTGGAGATTGGGATGCCCTCCTCGACGCGGAATATGTACGAAGCCGGCTCGTCTAGACTTATCAGATGGAACCCAGCCTGTGGTGTTGAATACCATAATTTGATGAATGTTTCACCAAGATGTTGTATCGACTTGGAAAATGGCACTCCTGACCGCATGAATGACAACTTAATAAAGGCTATCACGTCCGTAGCGGAAGAGATAGGAATAATAAAGAATTTCACTGGGGCCAGAGGCCTGAGACCCAATCCTTGGTTTGACAGGGATTGCTTAGAGCAGAAAAAGTTGGTAAGGAGCTGCCTCGGAACCTTCAAATCGAGCGGCTACAGCGCGGAGTTTAGAGAGGGCTACTTACAAACAAAAAGAGCATATAAAACTCTGGTGAAGACAAAGAAAACCAAATATAATGAAAACCTAATGATACGGCTGAGCGAGTCTAGGGACTCTAAATCATTCTGGCAGGCAGTGAATTCCTTTAGAATCAAACCCCCCAATGTTCAGTGTCTGGGGATGGACGATTGGAATTCGTGGTTGAGTTCTGTGTACAGTGAGAGGGTCGATGATGCTGTGTTTTTCTCGGCGCCTGGAGATTTGTTATTGGATGGATGGATAACTTCTGACGAGATATTAAAATCTTTCTCTCACGCTAGGAATAACAAGGCAGCTGGTTCGGATCTATTGTCCTATGAATTCTATAAGAACCTCCCTGTGAACTGGCTCATTTATATAGAAACTATGTTTAATAGGATACTGAGCAGCGAAAGGGTCCCTAACGGATGGAGTGAGATTGAGATGTTCATGATGCACAAGAAGGGTGATAAGAGCGATCCTGCCAATTACAGAGGCATAGCTCTGATAAATTGTGTTGCCAAACTTTTTACCCAGATTTTACTTTCGAGATTGGAAAATTGGTGTGCCCTCAGAGAGGCAATCCCTGAGGCTCAGGCGGGATTCAGGAGAGGCAGAGGCTGCTTGGACAATCTCTTTACGCTGAATGCACTTATCCAGATTCGACTTCAGAGACCTAAAGGTAGACTCTACGCTATCTTTGTTGACTTCGAGAGAGCGTTTGATACCGTTCCCCATAATAAACTATGGTATAAATTATTTACTAAAGGAATAAGCGCCAAGTTTATCAGAATAATAAAAAATCTTTATGATAAGGCAAATGTACGAGTGAAATCGGGTGCAAGAAAATCGTCGGCTGTGCAGGTTACCCAAGGTGTCCTCCAGGGTGAATGTTTGAGCCCTATTTTATATTCATTATATATTGCAGACATGGAGGAATATTTCAGGAGTCATGGATGTTCTGGAGTTTCAGTTACTCCGTCTCTTGACATTCTTCATCTACTTTACGCCGATGACCTCGTACTCTTCTCTGATACACCTTCTGAAGTAAGCAGGAAGTTAGCAGTTCTCGCTGAGTATTGCAGAGAGAATGGTCTCAGAATAAATGCAAGGAAGACAAAAATAACGATCTTTCACAAGGGGCGCTTCTCGGGAACTACGCATTTCAAGTGTGAAAACTCCATCATTGAGTGTACCCCGGAATGTGTCTATCTTGGCACATCATTTTCGAGTTCCGGTGTTTCGCTGCTGGCGACAAGGAGTGCGATGAGCAAGGCTTTCCTAGCTTCTTCGACGGTCCTAGGGATACTCTTCCGTTCGAGATGTTCCAGTTGGGATACTGTGGAGAGATTGTTTAACGCCATGGTGACCAGCGTTTTGTTGTATGGTGCACCGGTGTGGAGTTTACGTTATCTGGATACCATCGAGAGGGTGCAGACCAACTTTTTTAAGAGACTCTTATGCCTTCCGATTACTACCCCTGATGCGGCGGTGAGGCTCGAGGTGGGTCGGGTCAAGCTTTCACTCCAGGTTCTGAGGATGACTTTGAGGTGGCTTCGGAAGATGCTTTTGATGGATGACCAGAGATATCCGAAAATATGTCTTTCCAGGCTGATGGAGTTGGAAACAGCTGGAAATGTACGCTTCAATTGGGTGATCCAACTACAGAATTTGACATCTTCGGCCGGGATAGATGTGAATTTAAGATGTGTGGACTCGGTGGCTGCTGCTCTGGGAGCGCCACTTGAGGCATATGAGGGATCGCTCATGTCGGCCGATTTGGATTTTGTGGCACAGTCTACATACGGCCCCTTCCTAAAGACAGCCTATCTGTTTCATTCGGGTGGGCCTCAGGCCTATTTTTTGTGGAAAATAGGTTTTTCTCTTAAAAGATTCTGTGCCCAGATAAGGTTGTCTGGAAAGAGGTTCCTAAAATTAACCTTCAACGGAAAAACATATAAGGTCAATCAAGAGGAGACATGCGGAATGTGTAATATGAGGGCGGCAGAGACATTATTTCACATTATAGTGGAGTGTCCCCTTTACGACCCGATGCGGGATTCCTATCTGGAAAGGGTGAAAAATTTGAACGCCGGGGAGGAACTCGCATCTGTAATTCTCTCTCTTTCAGAGGGGGATATAAAATCCTTTTTCTTTTTCATGTCGGGGGCATTTAAACTAAGAGCATTTGCTCTAAACCAATGAATGTATGTACAAGAAAATGAAAAAAAAAAAAAAAGGAGAAATGTAATATGACAAGTGTATCTTTTTGTATATACGTATATGTGTTCGCACTATAATATGAATAAAA